>LQNS02277602.1:27237972-27249595 GCA_001587735.2 Parhyale hawaiensis | reverse complement strand
ATTGATGTAGATTGAGAACAGAAGTGGGCCAAGCACGCTACCTTGTGGAACCCCTGATGAAACCTGTGTCCAGTCGCTCGACTCTCCTTCAAGCTTCACTCGCTGCTGCCGACCCGTAGTAGGGTGGCGTCCGACCCGCGTTTGCTAACTTGCAGAAAAAAAATACCTAACCGTCTTCCACATGCCTAAAATGTCTCACGGAATGATGTTACTGAAACTGGCGAATATTTCATCGATATTTTCTCCAACGTTGCTGTAGTTATTACTTTTAGGAGAGGCGGAAATATTAACGACGCCTACGCGACGGCACAGCTTAGGCTAACATTTTACCGAAACTCTCCGACCGGGTGGCACTATCGTCTCTTACGACGATTTTGCGTTCACGTAAGCTTTCCTGCGCGCGCCACCACTAAAAAAAAACACTACCTAGACAAACCTAACCTAGCCAAACCTAACCTACCCTTATCTAACCTAACCTAACCTCCTTACCTAACCTTCTAACCTAAACTAACCTTACCTAACCCAACCTAACCTAACCCAACTTAACCCAATCTAACCTCTCTAACCTTACCTAACCTAACGTTTTCTAACGTTACCTAACGTTATCTAACGTTACCTAATGTTACCTAACGCTACCTAATATTACCTAACCTAACCCAATTTAATCAGCGATACAGCGGGCAGCGCGGCGCACCAACGTGAACGCCGCTCACGCGCACACGATCTGCGTACACAAACACGCTCACAAATCGTCGTGAGAGACAATAGTGTAACCGGGTGCGTGACTATTACGGAAAAAACAACCTAAATAATAACTAAATTTTACCCTTCAGAGAGCAAAAATAGTTCGTAGATGCTCTAATATATATATATATATATATATATATATATATATATATATATATTTGTGCAACTATAATGATTATAGGACACTCTGGAGGTCCAAATGAAATGATGGCGAAACAATGTAAAAGAGCTGCGAATTGCCGTACTTGAACATTATGACGTCACACGCCTTATTACCCATGATGCACTACAGCTTGGCTCCGACCCCTGGGTTAACCTGTTAGTCTCATATCCTTGATCATGGGTAATGAGGCATGTGACGTCATAATGTTCTAGTACGGTAATTTGCAGCACTTTTACATTGTTTCTCCATCATTTCATTTGGGCTTTCAGAGTGTTCTACAATCATTATAGTTGCACAAAAATATATATCAAAGCATCTACGAACTATTTTAGCTCTCTGAAGGATAAAATTTTATTATTATTCAGGTTTTTTCCGTAAGCGGCACGCACATGGTCGCACTACCGTCGTTTCCGACACCTTTGCTTTCACGTAAGCTTTCCTGCGCGCGCCACCACTAAAATAAACACTACCTAAGCTAACCTAACCTAGCCTAACCTTATTACCTAACTTTCTTACCTAACCTTAACCTTACCTGATCTAACCCAACTTAACCCAACCTAACCTTTCTAACTCTACCTAACCTTACCTAACGTTACCTAACCTAACCTTAACTAACTTTACCTACCATAACCTAGCGTAACCTAACTTAATAAACGATACGGTGAGCAGCGCGCCGCGCCAACTAGAACGCCGTTCACACGCACACGATCTGCGTACACAAACACGTACACAAGGTGTCGTGAACAACGGTAGCGCCAACCGGTCGCACTATCGTCGCTCACGACCACTTTGCGTTCAAGTGAGCTTTCCTGCGCGCACCGCCACTAAAATAAACACTACCTAGGCTAACCTAACCTAGCCTAACCTAACCTAGCCTAACCTAACCTAGCCTAACCTAACCCACCCTTACCTAACCTAACCTCCTTACCTAACTTTCTAACCTAACCTAACCCAACTTAACCCTACCTAACCTTCTGCGCCACTCGATCGGAGAGTTTAGTAAAATGTTAGTCTAAGCTGTGCCGTCGCGTACTCCTCCCATTAGAAGCTCCTTGGTCGCGAACGCGTCGTTAAGATATCCGCCTCTCCTTATCGTAAAAACTACAGTATCATGGAAAAAAATACGGAATAAACATTCGCCAGTTTCGATATCATTCCGTGAGACAGTTTAGGTATGTGGCATACGGTTAGGTAGTTTTTTCTGCAAGTTAGCTATAGCGAGTCGGACGCCACCCTACTGTTCTACTGCTGTAACCCGCGCAGCGTATAGCAGCTATTTTTTTCTAATTTTACCGAACAATTTTATGGCTTCTGCGTATTCTATATAACTTTTACATTAATATATTTTCACCGGAAGGAAAGTATTTTTTTCATTATTTTTTCTCTTACCAATCTTGTTAAAAAGTTCTTCAATCTCGGCGTTCAATCGCTCGCATCTGAGCCTATTTTTGTTGCAGCGGTTTGAAATTATAGAGAATAGCAGATCACTGGTAGAAGACGAAAATGAATCGAAAACATTGCGGTTTTCACTCATACTGTATAAATCCATCTTTAGAATGCCATATTTTTCTCGATAAAACTCACTTAATTTATTGCATTTTAAAGACGATAAACTTGGCCCTAAAAGTGCTTCTGATATATACGGGCATTTGCCGGCTGAATTCACTGCTCTTTTACAAGCCTTTTAACCAACGTTCTTTCAAAATTTTATCCTTCAGAGAGCTGAAAAAAAAGTTCGTAGACACTTTGATACATGTTTTGCGCAGCTATAATGATTGTAGGACACTCTGGAGGCCCAAATGAAATTATGAAGATACAATGCAAAATTGCTATTGAAAAATCAGCTAAGTTTTTGTGACGTCATCGCTTCGTACGTCCGCCGCGCGCAAGCGCCGCTCATCGGCAGTGCGCTAACCTGATCCCGTTAATCATTCTTGAGCTACTATCGTATGCACAGAGGAGTTTGGGAATAAATATAATTCAAGAGCCAGAAAAATAATGAGTGTCAGATGACGTTACTGTGGACCAAGGACCTGAAAACGCTCGTTGATCTTTTCAATGAAGCTAATGTCTCTCACCCTAAATGATTTTTTATACATCACTTGGTTTAAGCTACTAAGCTAGCGAAACAATGAGCTCTCGAGGTTAGATCGAGAACCATTGGTCCAACTAGAACCTTGTAAGTTAGGAGTCAAAGCCTGGCTTTCCTAAGAAAAAACACTCAAGATCACGAGCAGAACCAGGCCTGGCCGTCCTAACATACATGGTTCTTAGCCTAACCTCGAAAGCTCATTGTTGGTTATCTAGGTAAAGCGAGATATACCTGCTGTACTATTGTGATGGTCGGTGGAGGTGGCGGACAAAGGAAGGTACAGTACGTGCAGTTTATCTGTTGAGAAACGTGGTCTTTTGACCCTTAAAATTATTTTAGGAAATTTAAGTAAATTAACTATCCGTTTCATTTCCCTTAGCTTTTTTTAAGTAGCAGAAAGGTCAGATGATGTACCCCAAAAGCCAAAAATGTCTCCAAAAGTCCATATCAAATTATCCCTGAAAGACTATGTACTAAAATTACAGTAAAGGGGCAAGTGGTCAGAGAGTGGCGAATACTCTCCTAATTTACAGTTAGGAGAGTATTTACAGTTAAGCATCCTTTTATATTTGCTACGTTTAAAATTTTAAAAGTCTATAACGAGACTGATAAACAATGTACCTTCTAGTTCAACTAAGTATCTATAACTGTGTGACAACTGTAGAGAAGCCAAACCAAAGGGAGCGCCGCACCGGCAGACCGACCATCGTTCTCATGTAACTATCATTTATTGAATGTTTAAACTAGTTTGCAACTACGATATAATTTTCCGTCAATGCCCGGTTCATGTTTGTATGATGATTTCTGCTTCCCAAGCATTCGTTTCACGCATTCTTGCTTATCAGATTTTACTTATAATTTAGCTCCGTAAACAGGCTTAGCTGCTGTTATAAGCTGAGACTTGCAGGATATGGAAAAGTACAAGTCACCTTCACGTGGGCTAATATAAGATTGTACGTTTTGCTCTATTTCCTGTTTTTCCCTTAGATATCGGAAGAATGATTTGAAGACGGCAATAGCTCATCTAGGACCGGAGCGCTTGTCCCGGCTACTCTCTAGGAATGGGCCTGTTGGTCCGACTTCTACTAGGTATCAAATCTTTAAGTAGAGCTAATATGAAAGTGCCCTGAGATAACCTCTGTCCCCTGAGCTACATGGCAGGATGGCTCTGTTCCGGAATCCTGGGGATGGTCACTGAGGCGTAGCCTAGGGGAGGCCCACTTGGGTCGGGCCTCGGCAAGGGTCCATTTTAAATATTTTTAGAACGCGTGAACAGCGCTGAGGGCGCATTTTATCAATGGAAGATATGATTTATGACCTCAACCAGGAGGGACCACCGAATGGGAGGGCCCATGCCAATCAGCCGAGTCATCCGTTGACCAAATCCTGTCTATGTCATCACCTAAATTACGAAGAGCAGGTGTAACATTAGCTTATATACGGACGAAATTTTAAGATAAAGCCCCATCCGAGGGATGGCGAAAGTGTCCAGGTAACAGTAGCGAGTGTATCCGCAGCGCTGTCTGTTCGCAATGAGTCAAAGTTGAGCCTGGGACTTGACTCACAGTTTCTCGTACTCGTGCCGTGCAACGCCGTCGACTCTGGGCTTCAACGAGGACTGTGTTATGTAAGACATGAAGTAATAATGACATGTAGAGTCCTTGAGGAAACCCACGGCCTGCAGTACATCACAACGTCATGAGACAACACTCTTAAATGCACTGAGCCTTCGGGCTCATTCAAACGTTACTACCGGGACACATCATTGTCGTAATCATAAGAATTCCTGCCGCAAATTCTGATAATTACGACTTTCCTAATAAGAATCATGTTTTTAGTGGTTGTCAGAAAGTTGCAGTCGGTATCGGTATATTATTAGGAAAACATTGGAAGCTAATATCGTGATGCACATGTACGTAGTGATAGGTCATTTATTAATTTGTGCGTCAAAACAAAATAATTGGACGGGTTCTTTACTAAAAGCAGTTCAATCTCAAATAATTGCTCGCCAAGCGAAATAAGCATGCACTAATCTTTACGAATTATGGAACCCTCGACTCAGCCTAGGGATAGTGCAGTGATTAACGGGAGGTCCGAAGCAGAGGGCAGCTGCGAGGGTGTCAGGTTCGAGGAAAGGTCGTGCAGGTTTGTGTCTGTGACAACCTGTGGTCGGTAACTTAATGGGTTTCTGAAGGAAAAGGAAAACGTGAACCAAGCTTGAGTTTCGCCGTTTGCGAGTCAAATGATGCGTGAAAAGCAGCTAGTAACCGATATTTTTGTAAGGAGTCTACAGTTTTACTTATTTTTCTTGGTTAGGATCAAGGGACAGCTAAAGGAAGGGCCTCCTCAACAAGGGAAGCCACCAATGAGGGTTCTCTACACCCTCGTGGGAAATTCTGTGAGGATATTTGCGGTGACGTAATCAGAGCAGTGACGAATAAGCATATGTAGGAGGGGACGTTTCTACGATAGAAATGTTTGCATTGGATGATGTGGGTAGAGGGGGTTCAGCCCGACCTGTCGAGGGTTTAACCCGTCCGAAATGAGGTCAGCCAGTTTTTTGAGGTTCGAGGGCCGACAGGCAGTCGCCCTCTAGCTTGTTCCGCTAGCCTCTATTTTTATACACCTAGTAGAGTGCGTTAGCGCTGTCATGGCCTCATTTGCCATGACCATGTATCGCCCTNCATTCCCAAAAAAGACACCGGGACTTACACCCCGGCCCTCTATGAGCTATTGCCATTATGTTAGTAGGATGTAGAGGAATGGAGAAACGAGAGGAGAAAAAATGTAAGACGAAAGAGAAAAAAGAAAGGAGAAATAAAAAGAAGGAGAAGAAGAATCTACGCCAAAGTGATGGTCATTAATGCCCGCAAGCATGATCGATGGCCGCTGATATGCGGAGCTTAAACGTATAGATGGAGCGGAAGTGAGATGAAGCGCAAAGCATCTCTAATTAGAGACGACAAAAAAAGGGGGGCAGAAAAATGAAACCCCCGCGCAGGGTGTCCCATCCGGGGCCCCCTCACTGGGGAGCAGATAGGAGCATTATGGGATGGATTGCTGAGGTCGTGCTCACACGTCCCTCATTGTAACGCGTTCACTCAAATTGATAGGCGCGACGCGTTGATTTGATGGAAGCAGCTGCAGCAAACGCGGTAGACTGAAGGACGAATCATGTCCCTTTATTGAACGTGCTGCGTCATTCCAGTTCAGTCAACATAACCTATAAATACCTAATTTTTCCTCTGTAGCTTTCTTAAATCATAAACAAGTTGACAAAAATGTTTTTTATCGTCACTTTAATGATCAGAATCACTGTACTCCCGTTTAAGATAAGAAAACTGAAAAACCTAAAAACGTGAGAACACGGACGACATCTTTGATTTGAAAGTCCAGCTGATTGCTCTGTGCTGATTTCTCTTCTATCGGTTTATCAGGCTATAAATATTTTGAAAATAAGCTGTTCCTATCAAAATCAGGCTATAACGTTCTGGGATGCGAATTTGACTTCAAACCGACGTGAAATATGAGCAAAAATATGAAGAAACTATATCATAACTGAACGCTCGGCGCCATTCATATGAATGGATACTTTTACATGGGGACAGAGACAGATAAAGTTGACGCACAGCTCATATACATTTTCGTGATTGAACGCGTTACGATGAGAGACGTGTGAATTCGCTATCAGCACCACTCGGCGGCCTACCATGCAAGATAGAATGGGTATTATAGACAGATTAACTACCCCTACAAACTAACCTCGTCAGCAGGAACCGTAGCCAAATGCAACATTCTCTGCACTCAGGTCAGCCCCTCCATAGGTGAGTGATGCCCATGTATGTCTAGTGTGGCATAGAAATAGCCTGCTAGAATATGCCTCTGAAATCACAGATGAGCGGAAACGTCCATTTTATATACATAGAAGACTAATTGTTGAACAGGTTTTACATCCTTGGTTTCGCTTTGATTATTATCATGAAATCTTGCAACATAATGCAGCTGAATGTTACTAGTTGTCAACGGATTTTCATACAGTTCACAGGAATAGTTCGGAAACTTAATAAAACAGGGGATTAAATTTTAGTAATTATGTTTTTGTACATCAGTATTCTACTGTTAACGACTCAGTTATAAACGGATCATCATGATATATACAGGAACTCTTGAGACTGTCCCGAAAAACAGACTAGAAAATAAAAATGAATGCACTTGAGTTTGCCTTCAGATCAGTCTGAGCCAGTCAGTCTCTGGTGATACAAAAGATACAAAAAAAAATAAATATTTTATCTGTGGTCTTTGAACAATAGTTCAAAAACGACTACCGGGAGGATATAAAAGTGTCCGTTTTCTTAGATCAAGCATACAGGGAACACGATATATTTTACTCGCCACACTCCAAAACGAAAGACAGATACGTAACTCATGATATTCTAGCCAAGAAAGCAGCTGAAATTGCATGCAATCCAAATGAACCAGAGTATGTTACAGCTGCAGTCGACCGTAGATTATCTGAGGTATGGCGTCATATTGTTGGAACACCCAATGGACAACTGTGCCCCTCACCCTTGAGACCCGTACCCTTCCAGTGACTACGAGTGAACCAATTGCTCTTGCTAAAAATTCCGGAACGCCAAGACTTCCTTTACCTGGTGTGGCTCAACTCCCGAAGTGTCTTTAATATGTGAAGTCAGCAGCTCTACTACTGATATTCACTTTGAGATTGTGTGAAAGTATATATACTTGTAGGCGCGGCGTCACTCACCTCTGAGCCCCAGCTAAAGTTAGCGTTAGTGGTTACACGCGCATGCAAAGCACTAAAAACTGGCAAGGTTGCCGGAGCTGATAAAATTCCCCCTGAGGTGTTCAAGTATGCTCCACCTAGATTAACTACATTATTAGTATCATTTTTCAATGGATGCCTACGGATGCAGTACATTCCCAGTCCTGTTACGACAGTTGTAATGAAATCTGTTGTCAAAAACAAAGGTAAAAATGTTACCGGGAAAGGAAATTACAGACCTATTGCGCTTGCAACAGCGGCGTCCAAGCTGTTCGAGCTATTACTATTATTATTATTATTAAATCACACCAGGCTGGCGACGTAAGAACGGAGAATCTCCATGAGGTTAACAAACCCCCACGCAACCAACCCAGCGGGTGGAGAAAACAAAAGAATGGAGAAGAAGAAAAAAAAAAGAAAATGAAGATCCGAGATCACAGAATAGCTCTGTGTACAGATCGTTTAAAGCTGCCAATACCAGCACCAGCAAAGACAGAGCCATCAGGTTCGAGGAAAGGTCGTGCAGGTCTGTGTCTGTGACAACCTGTGGTCGGTAAATTAATGGGTTTCTGAAGGAAAAGCAAAACGTGAACCAAGCTTGAGTTTCGCCGTTCGCGAGTCAAATGATGCGTGAAAAGCAGCTAGTAACCGATATTTTTATAAGGAGTCTACAGTTTTACTTATTTTTCTTGGTTAGGATCAAGGGACAGCTAAAGGAGGGGCCTCTTCAACAAGGGAAGCCACCAATGAGGGTTCTCTACACCCTCGTGGGAAATTCTGTGAGGAAACTTGCGGTGACGTAATCAGAGCAGTGACGAATAAGCATATGTAGGAGGGGACTTTTTTACGATAGAAATGTTTGCATTGGATGATGCGGGTAGAGGGGGTTGAACCCGACCTGTCGAGGGTTTAACCCGTCCGAATTGAGGTCAGTCAGTTTTTTGAGGTTGGAGGGCCGACAGGCAGTCACCCTCTGGTTTGTTCCGCTAGCCTCTATTTTTATACACCTAGTACAGTGCGTTAGCGCTGTCGTGGCCTCATTTGCCATGACCATGTATCACCCTGTAATTGAATTGTAACTGAGTCATCTTGTGCGTCTACAACTGTCACTGTGATTCCAAAAATACAAAAGATGAACAACCAACAATGAGTCGTCAATGAAGCGTTTTTACGTAAATTTAAGAAGCTATGTTCGGAACAAAATAACCCTTCATTAGATCTTCCAAAAAAGTCATCAACAGCAGCAAAATCAACACGACATCACATCGTCGCCAATAGAGCCTCGCTGACGCTTCGTAACAGCTCGCTGTAATCAACATGCAGTATCAGTAGGCGTGGCTGTGACAAAGTAGATATGTTAATAAAAAATAATCACAATTATAACGTTTAATCGTACACATAGTGCCATTTCCTCTGAACTCTCCAAAAATTTCGTTTTCAAAGCGTACAAGATTACATTACTGTTCATATAAGAAGTGCATCTGTCAGCCGTGTGGTCCTGAGTTGCGCAGCTTTCATTGTGGAAACCTTATAGCGAACTTATGTGAAGGACGAGAGAGTTTAATATCGTCCCATAACCGGATCGTATTTTTTAGCGATTTGCGAAGCGTTGCAGCAGGCAACGATGACACAGATGAGCTGAAACGGAAACATGGTGTTAGTAAACGAAACTAGCGAGCCATCAGTATTGGTCAACGAAGCGGATATTTTCCCAATAGTCGCCAACCAAGTTTATATCCCTGAAGTTTAGTCAAACGAAGCTAATAAATCAGCTCCATAGGTGTCAAAAGGACACGTCTAAATTGATTTAAAGTGAAGTCATTAACTGTTGGTGATCAAACTCTGCTAAGAAAGATGTGCTAGGAATAGAAGTAGATATATATACACCAGAAATAAATCAGGATTTTTCGGTCACAGCCCTGAAATTATCTGAGATTTAAAAGGTAAAAACGAAATGAATCAGCAAGGGAAACAAACTTCATTTTACTTACTAAACCTATTAAAACCTTTGCTACTGAAATTTTTGCTAGGGTAGTCGAAGCGACCTCACCAGACCTGGCTCCTTACCTGCACCACCACCAGCACGATGCACAGGATACCCAGTGCCAGGGTCTCCTCAGACAAGTCTTCTAAGAGGGCGTCGTAGCAGCCTCGCTTGTAAATAATCTCATCGAGACTTAGCAGGCCCAAAGCGCTGATGGCCTCACAGGAGGTAGAGTCCGCTTCTTCTCTGCAGCAGCCCGGAGTGACTTTGGGAGCGTTCAGAATCATGGCCCAGTCCTGGTAGGACTCCACTCCGCAGCATTCCAGCTGGCAATACCAAGAAAAAACCAGTGTAATTGAACCCTTGAGAAAATGTAGTGCAGGTATTCCAATGGGAATGAATATAGCCCTTCAACTGCATGCACACTGAAAAATACGGAAACACTGATAGAACGAATACATGCTTGTAAAGCACTGTTTGTATTGTGTTTCGCAGTTACGACTTGCAAGTTCATTTACGTAGCTCAAACTGTCCTTGGTGTGTGAGGGCCCGAGAAGCGCACAACGAGCTCTCTCATTGGCCGGGTACAAAAATGCACATGCATTATGTTTTACAGTAAAAATTTATCCTTGGTGTGTGAGGGCCCGAGAAGCGCACAACGAGCTCTCTCATTGGCCGGGTACAAAAATGCACATGCATTATGTTTTACAGTAAAAATTTAAAGTGTATGGTTCATAGATCCAATTTTTTTTTTTCGAATGCACTTCATGTTGTAATTTACTAAATGGTAGGTCTTACGGAGCCTTAAAAGTGGCAAATCCGGACCAGATTATTTGGTAATTGGTAATCTTAACTAATTCAAAGTGCTGGGCAGCAGTACTTCAAGCTTAGACAATCATGAACTTTAACTTAGAACTTTATTTATACTGTTCTTAATTAAAACCTTTTTCCCATTTGCTAATTGTTGGCCATCGAGTATGACTGTATCGTAGTTTATTGGATAGTTTGAGTTTTAATTTCGAGTGTGAAGATATAGCAAAATAAGTCATTTAAGCGCAACGCAACAACTACGAGAATAAAACATAACTGTTACCTGTTACTCCAGTATCTCTCAATGCAGAAATTGTGCCACTCGTATCCTTTTTCATAACTTCCGCACATTGACTGTCCACTGCTATTAAATCATCAGGCTAAATAGCAATTGTATTCCCATGTAGCATTTAGACTGAATACCTCAGGGGGCTGCGCTCTTATTATGTTGGGCATAGCATCCAGATGTAGTAATAAATAAGATTATGTTCTTTCTCTCGATCTAGGCCGTTTATGGCATCACTTAATTAGTAATTAAACTTTTTCGTTCGTAATGGGATAACTAAAGAAATAATTTTGGGCGTATAAGGGAATCTAGCAAAAGACGGAAATACAAGAGTTACGTACAAGATTAGTCTAAAGAGGAAACGACACAGCATAGAAGAAATTATTTCGGGCGTAGAAGGAAAACTAACGAAACAGGTCAGAAAACTTGATTTATTCAAGCGAACGGAGAAACTATAAATTCACAGCAGTCTCTAAGCGTAAAGCGAGGACTTACGTCCACTAGAGGTAATTGA
The DNA here is from genome assembly GCA_001587735.2 of Parhyale hawaiensis. Classification (NCBI taxonomy): domain Eukaryota; kingdom Metazoa; phylum Arthropoda; class Malacostraca; order Amphipoda; family Hyalidae; genus Parhyale; species Parhyale hawaiensis. The sequence continues at coordinate 27,238,216 of LQNS02277602.1, read as the reverse complement.
TGAAGTAAATACACATGAAGCTTGTACAACGGCCGTTCTTGTAACAGCTGTCTCCTCTCACGTACAAATGTTAGAGCCTTAAAAGCCATAACGGCTCTTTTACTGCTAGAAGAGCTATGGCACTGTGAAATACATTACAAATATATACATATGATACCTTTGTTAATACTTCGAACGAGGTCCAGGTTACTTTATGCACGCCACCCATCTTGTGCAGAGATGATGCTGCAGTCCGTGACCAGTG
>LQNS02277602.1:27165916-27185222 GCA_001587735.2 Parhyale hawaiensis | reverse complement strand
CGTAAGGTGTTGCGAGATAACATACAGGGAATTACCAAGCCCGCAATTCGCCGCCTGGCTCGTCGTGGTGGTGTTAAGCGGATTTCTGGTCTCATCTACGAAGAGACTCGAGGAGTTCTCAAAGTTTTTCTTGAGAACGTTATTCATGATGCTGATATTCTTCATTATGCTGTCGTCAATTTGATGCCATATTCCCCTTTCTTGTACACTTGATAAAAATTTATAGGCGGTTAAGTAGAGCTGCAGTTAATTGCTGAAGTGTTGATCGGGCCTCTGAGTTAATAGTCATTCTAATCAAATTGTGCGTCCCTTTTGTTTGACGAATTGAAGTAGATCATTGCAGCGCCAATTAGTGTCTCATTCATAATCCCTGTCCAATTAATTAACATTGTTGTATATTTTACGTGAACACTCCTAATTATTGCACATTCACACACACTCACACGAAACACATACATATAAAAATATCCCAACACAAATCCATAGACGAAAGTGGTTCTTACCGCCCCATTTGCCTGCTCTGCCAAGCGGTTAAGCTGCTAGAGAGGATCCTTCTTCCCCAATTATCTGCTGCTCTTCCTACGGTAAGCCACTAAAATGGTTTCAAATCTATCAGATTTACAATTTCGGCTTTTCGGCCCTTAGGGGCTTCAAGAAGATGCCCCCTTGCGGACTGTTTGCCTAGTCGAGGACTTTTCCAAGGCCGTTGACGCAGCCAATCACAGCTAACGTCTCGAGTTAATCAAAGCTACTACTCTGAATCATAACGTAGTACAATGGCTATCCCCTAGTTTAAAGGCAGAGCGCCCTGCTTCCGTTTCGGATCGCCGCAGACATTGTGGCGTTCCCCAAGGATCAGTGATCTTCCTCTGTTCTTCAACCACTTTGTGTCCTTCCCCGTGTCTGCTTCCTTGATCACTTCCTATGCCAACGGCTTCACTCGTCGCAGAGTAGGGTACAGAAGTGGCTCATTCAGCCGTGAGATTCTCGTCGGTTATAGCAGTGGCCGCCGATTGGGTCAAAGAAAATGACCGAACCCTCTCGGTTCCAAAAATCACACCACCGTTGTTCAGGCTGGATACTCAAGAGGTAAATATAAACCCCAGGGTGGCCTTGAAAGATTTCCTCCTCTCCGTTGACAAATACTCTAAAATTTGGGCGTTTTTTGGGACTTCCAACTGAATTTCTCTCAGCACGTTACAGAAACTCAAAATCATACATCTCCCTCCTCCTAGCTGGGAACAACAGAAGGCAACGCTGATTTTAACGTATAGGACCCTCCTTTGGTCCGTCATCATTTATGCAGTCCCAGTGTGGATCCCCGACGTCTGGGTCTATTACGTGCGTAAGATGCAAGTCGTCTAAAACGCGGCTATGCGAGTATTCACGGGCTCACATCGTATGGCGTCTTTCACTCATTTCCACCACGAGTTACAGATTCTCCCAGTCGGGGAGTCCCTTGATTCCCTTAACAGGCAGAATTTATTGCAGGTTCTGGTTTTCGACCACCCGTCATGTGGCGCAGTCACTAGCTCTTACAGCGGCCGTCGTGACCTGAAATATACCCTAGAGTCAAAGTGTCGGCCTTCAGTGTCGCACTTGCTGACTGATGGCGTCTTCTCGGCCTCCACTCTTTTGGCGGCGCTGGCGTCTCTCCACAGGGTGGAAGTCTCCTCCACTGCGAGGCTGTAGGTCAACGAAGTGCTCGGCACCTGTCCCCCCGCCATCTCCCCGTCCGAGTCAATACTACCCCGATAGCTAATTAACTCTAAAACAAGTGGCGGAAGATTAAGACAAGGTTATTAAAAACATCTGGATGATGCAGAGAGAATAAGAGAGAGAGAGAGTTAACCGTTGAGTATCTTGCCATCTTGTTCAATTATAGCATTTATTTACGAAACTTACTGAAACAGGCAGTAAACAGTTAAATGTTGCCAAAATTTAACATATAGACGAGTAGTTTTGACTAGCAAGCACAATTTCAGATGACAAATAAACCACCCTAAGAAGTTAAGTTATCTCTGCGGCTCAACACAAAAACACCCTCAACAGCTGCCCATTAGGTATTGAGAGGGAAAATATCTCTGACGTATTGGTAGGCAGCAAGGTAGCGCTAACTCAACTACTGGTTCTGCTTTACAAGAGCGAGTCGTAAATATCAAAGATACAGTTTAGTGATTATTATTTAGCGGTTTCGATTTCATTCAATAATACATGGTGATTTTTTGTGAGATAACTGCGAGCTTACCCTCGGGGAAAACATAATGGGCAAACGAAAGCAACAACGAAAAAACTAGAATTAAAAGCGAAAAGCAAATAGTTTAGAAGTGAAAAAGTAACGCACAGAAATTACAACTGAACTCCAACTGGCATTAATTTTGTCATTTATAAATTGTGACAGCCTTAAGCCGGGTTCGCACATCTATTTTCGTCAGCGCTGAGCATTGAGCCAACTCGATTAATCCGAATACGGTTCCACGCCGCGGCTTACTTTGCGCCGAATGAAACTGCCCTAAAATTAATAAAAAAATCCTAGCGTCCACTTCAATTTGACACTGCTGTAAGCGTCAATGATGAACTTTCAACCATTTTCTTCTAATTTTGAGTGACTTTAAATTCGTTCAGATTTACATTTCAGTATCTTTGGAGAGAAGTTCAAACAGTTCAAGTTGTGGTCGCAGCAACGTGATCGGAGAAGTTAAGTTTATTCTGTGCTAATCGGGCCGACGAAAGTCGTCCGTGTGAACATAGCTTTCAAACGCTTTTCAAGTGCATTGATCAATATTCACTTAAGTGACGATATGTAGGAAAAAATATAAATTCTGTATAGTTGTGTTAATAAATCTGTTGATTATATTATGGGAAACTACTCACCGCAGGAGCTAAGCCTTTCCTCTTGACCACGTAGGTGCAGAGGAAAACGCCTGGCATGGACATCAACAAGTAGGAGACGGAGAAATAATTCACTTCACCGTTGTATTTGCCGTAGAACTCTTCGACGATTGTGGCCACTGGAGCGTACGTGATCCATAGCTGAAACATAATTCATTAATTGTCATATTTTGTACTGTTACTGAACGACAAAACTGACGTCGGCACACAGTGTGTAAGGAAGGATTCAATTGAGTTACTTCGATTAGTCGTCATACTGGGAGCTGCAATCCTATGTGTTCGCCTTGCTACTTGTGATTGAGATTAACGCGTTGTTTTCAAACTGATTCCATAGAGACATGGGAACACTGTAAACCCTGCGATTCAGCACGGTGACTACCCTCATATGTACACCATCATAATTCTATGCGATATATTAACTATCTACACATCCAAAAGTTACTATAATCCTCCACTTCTGTTATCGAAATGAACTTGTGGTCTTATGAAACGGAGCATCATCCCTTTACATACAATTTGACTTCAAAATCCCTTGCTTCTACCGTCATGTGTGTGTTACATCTCTTCGGATAAAGCGGAATATGCCGACAATGTTGGGCGTAAACAACCTTTATGCTACCCAAGGCACATGTGTGGTTCTAATAAAGGAAGCGCTGCCATGTTAAAGATGCAAATATTGTCCCTACCACTGTACTTTAAAGGCTTATAATATGGAAGAAAAATCGTTTGCTCCCACCGCCATTCAGCTCTTCCAAGTAAGCAAAACATGCCATTCATAAAAAATGGCCAAAGATTTCCTTCTTTGCGTTAAGTTTTTAATCCTAAAATATCAACATGGTTCCTTACAGCGGCGTTGGAGAGGTTGAGGAGGACCACGACGGCCATCACAAGCCAGCGGCGCTTGTAGGCGCGGAACTCCGTGGGTTTGGGCTCCATCGGGTCCATCTTGGAGACTTCGCTGCCTCTGGGGGAGGAGTTCCCTTGCTCTGATGACGGCTGCGAATAGTATAAAAAACAATATGAATTAACTTATTTTTAATTTGAAACACCCTAGGCCTAATACATGTTTTCCCGCGTAGTATTACAAATAGGAAAACAAGTAAGAAGAAACAGCAATGAAAGCAAGCTTATTTTCCGGAAAGAAGGGGAACAAACAAAGAAGCAAACTCATATATTTCTCATATGGAGACTGTGTCCAACAAGGTTCGGACACAGCATCCTGAGGTTTTCATGCTTAGAAGTAACATAGAATAATGCTAAATAATAACATAAGAGACAATTGCCATTAAGTTTGCAGTGATCTGCTAGTGCAATGCCTGCATCATAGCAAAGAAAGTTTGAAAAAAGAGCCACAAAAGTATCAAAAGAAGTGAGAACAGACAATTGCGAAACGTTTCACGAATATATGGCCATATGGTAAATTATTAACGTAGTTTCGTCGGGCTGCCGCCCGTTCATGCAGTGTTATCTGTGTGGGGTGGGCTGCCCTTTCCTATGCTAATCGTAGGATAATGAAATACAACTACTGTACAGTAACCTATTATCAGAAGTTGTATGACTAATAGCTTGACCATTTTATCAAGGCAGTTCGGGCGTTGCCAGTTCTATGGGTATTTCTGAGATTTCGTTCGGCTCATATCATTGCCCCGCCCACTACCTGTATATAGAGGAGTTTCAGAAATACCAATAGAATTGGCACCACTATAGAGGAATTTGACCACGACCGAAGTGCCTTGATAAAATGGTCAGACTATAGTCTTGAGAACAACGACTACATCCAATTAAACATTCACGGTTCTGTGCAACTGCCAACTAATAAGCTATAGTGACATTAATCGAGGTGTAGATGTTCAAATTTTATTGAAAAAATGCTCCTTAAAACAATACAACACGAGAGGACAAGTAGTAAGGTAAAGAAAGGTATGATTAACATGACAGCACACTCCAACTTTTAAATTCAAACTTGGTTCGTTCTGCTAGTTAAGTCTGCTGGGAGAGTACGGTTGCAGTCAGCCACAGACTGCCTTAACCATGGCAACAAATGGTGGAAGGTTCACGCTTACTGCGGCGCATGGACTGTCCGATGAATCACACTATACCTGGACTGTCCACTGAAATATGCAAGTGAGGCCGATGGTAAAAATCGACTTAACTTCAATAAATTCTTTTCCTGGCAACAGAACGACCTGAAACAAAAAATAAACGGTTCTCGGAAGTGCAAGAAATGCGTTTGTCAGCAAGAAACACAAATTGGTAGCTAAATACCAACTATGGACGATGATATTTGAAGCTTGGGACAACAAAATGACCTAAAATTGGCTATAATAAATTTTGCCATTGACCGTTGTCCACCGCTCACACATATGTATTTCTTTCCAATAATTACATTCCTTCCGTCTTCAAGAGCAGTATATTCTTTGCTTCAAGTTAGTACGTTGACTGGAACAAATTATATGGAGGATTTATCAATTTGCAATCGGCCTTATTCGCGAAGAGTGGACAGTGAAGTAGGTATCACGTGGCCCATGACTGTCCATATTGCAAGTTCGGTCAGTGCTCTCGCAGTGAACTGTAAGCAAGCGCAGCTCTCCTTCCATTCTGCCATTGCAGGTGTAGTGAAAAACAAAAACAAACAAAAAATAATAATAAAAGAAAAACGGGGAGCCGAGGCACTAAACTCCACGAAAGATTGCAGCAAGAAGGGCAATAAGGGGAAGAACACAATGAAGAATGCCAGTAGTAGTAGCAGGAAAAAGAATGGAAGCAAAGTGGGCACATAAGAAAGATGTCTGAGAAACCTAACAAAGGCTAAGAAAGCGTTTGGGTTTCTTCTGAGCAAGATTCACTGTATCAGAAGATAGGTGAACTTGATTGCTGTACAACTTTAGTGCCAATGTATCAATCAAATCTAGTACTAATGTACCAAATCTAGTATGAACATAGAAGTTCTAGTACTATGTACCAAGTTCTAAGCGTATTTAAAAACGTGTTCAGAGACAATACATCTTAATTAACACACCTTATACTAAAATGACCCCGCCCTCCACTACCAAACATGAGTTTACATGAAATACCTCAACGGAACTACAAGTAATTAAAAACGTAGACGGTGCCAGGTGAACACAAAATAAGTGTTAACTTTCCATAGTAGTAAGCCCACATGGTGTTTTTTTATAACAACAACTTGAGCTTCCCACAAGCTAATCCCATATATGTTATTTAACTATAATGTCGGTTTCGTTAAGGAATATCTGTACTTGCAATGAAACACGATTTCTGAAGTATGCTGGTCTTGGGTCTGATTCTTATCGCATAGTAATGTGAAAGTAAAATGTTTATTTCACAAAAAGGTACCGACATTTTATTTGGCACTAATTTTATAAGTTTGCTGCACTAATGTTGACAAATTTTCCTCAAGAGCTGATTTAACCTTCAAGCGGTTACATAATTAACGACTTTGACAGCAATGTGTACCATATATCATTATGGTATGCATTGTCGTGGGAATACTATTATCAGCACTTAGAATCGTAATATGTAAATGCATGAATACAACATTAAATTTTCAACTTGGGTGAAAAATATAAAATTTTGGCGTTGTGTCAATGTAGAACTGCCCGCAATTCTACTCTAACTGTACTCTTAACTTTACTAATTTTAAAATCTTCCCAACAGTTCATAGAGCGTAAATGCTCTTAGCACCATTGTTCTAGAGTTGAATATCAAACGATATAGTTTCGTTTACTGTGGATATTTTTTCGCATTTTATTTATTTATTAAATTTGCCGAGCAGGCTATGATTTTGACGGAGTTTGTTGGTCTGTTACCAACATTAATCTTAAAAACTCATAGATAGAACTTCATGAAATTTACAGGGCTTGAGAGGTATGTTAGGAGGAACAGATGATTAACTGTTGATGAAGATCCGTTAAACTGTATGTTTCTATGTCTACCTGTTTTCTCTTTGTAACATAACCCAAAACTTATCAACAGATGTTCATAAAATTTGCAGGTTATGGTAGGAATGTTAGGGACTAAATTTGGGCGATCTAATCGTCCGTCGGTCTCCCTGTTTAGTTTTTTTTGTTAGCCGTAACTGAAAAAGATATGGATCGATCTTCGAGAAATTTACGAGAATTGGGAGGAATTTTTCGAGGAACAGTTTGACCAAATTTTGGTGATAAAAAAGAAATTCTGGATTCATGAGGAATTTTACTTCTTCGATAAAACTGCATTGCTTGGCTGAGGTATGCTTTTTCAGAGTGCTTCTCTAGTTACTTATATTTTTTCTTGCGGTAGCACTTTGTGTCATTTGCCTTGAAATTTCTTCATATATGTGTTTTTCGGTTAAAGTAATAAAAAATCAATGAAACGAATATTCAGTTATAGAATAAGCACACAGCGATAGGAGATACCCTGAAAAAAAAAAAAACATTTTATTTCTATTTTCTCAGTGTGATGCAGCGTTTTATCTTATCAAGATGACATGATTGCATGGGAACTCACACTAGGTTAGACTGCAGTAAGTGCCAAAACGAAAAAGACGATTAAATTATTGTGTCTACAGATATGCAGCGGAAAATATTTCAGAGACTGTGAGAACCAGCCCCAGAAAATTTTCACCCTGAAATTTATCGCATCACGTTCGAAAATAAAATTATTATTAGCAATTACAATTGACCTCTCGTAAGCTGTCCTTATCACTGCACTACCTACAATCCCAAAATAGAAAGAAACGATGCATAAATACAGTATGTCAATAGAAACGTAGAACCCATGAACGAGGGATTTCCCGTGTTGGGCAGCGTCAGAAAAGAAAAGAAAGAGCAGAACTCATAAAATAAAATCAGTCTGATCGACGACAGCTTACAGCCCAAGACGCAACTAGTTGTTTTCAGTATTATATAAAAAAATTATCTGAGCTTTACACTTGGAAAAACTTTGTCCCAAAGCCTGCCCTCATTCCCGAGAAGACTTGTCTTCTCGTGCCAGTGCAGTACGAGATTTTGCGCTGCCGAGTGGGTATTTCCTAAGTGGGTATTTCCCACCTGTACTCGGGAATGCGTGATGGTTTTGGGACCCGTAATTTTTATCTCGATGTATTACGACTAGTGTACTTTGTGAACTAATCAAACAATGGCATTTCAGAACCAGAAACAAACGCTCTATTAAGTGCTAATAGACGATTTGCATTCAGTTTTTGATATAACTGCAGTACACCATATGATCTTACAAATACTTTTTTGCGAGAAATCATAACAATTAACGGACAATAATATTATTTATATGTATATGTTGTGCGCGTTTGATGGATATGCGCGATCGATCGATCGCGCAAATCCATCAAACGCGCACGACATATATATATATTTATAGTTTGTCCAGATCATCTAAGCCGGTCTTTTATTTCAATCTGCCGTAACATTCTGAACGCAGCTGCAGCTCCGAGCTGCAGCAACTTTTGTCTCTCGTGTACACTTTAACTTATGCCGTCCTGAACGCCCATTCGCTCTCGTTTCGTGTACAGCTAGAGTCGCCTTGACCACACGCATCCCCTCCCCTAACAACAAAGAAACCCACACGCACTAGTTCGTGTTGCAGATAAATTTCCTCTTTGTAGGAGGAGACGGCTGCAGCCGATCACAGATTATATGAGCTGAAGTATTTCATACAACTTTTGACAACTAAAGCCTATCTCCGACTGTTTCCATATCTGGGTAAGCAAGTGCCTTCCTAGTGGACTATGAACAGTAGAAACGCTGACGTTGCATTGCGGCGTAGCAAGACTTGGATACGGAACGCCCGACCTTGCGGCAACGAGTGATCAACTGTCTCACCGATCAACTACAGTGGTATTCGAGTGATTACACGGCTAAAGCGATATGCACAATGTTCTACACTGAAAAAAGTGGCTGAAACCAGTTCAAACCGACAGGATATAAATTAATTGCCTGAGCGTGCCATTGCAACATGGGTACAGCGGATGTTCATTAGTGTAAATGCTTTCACCCTAACAGCAAGTGGGTATACAGCAAAGTACTACAGCAGACAAAGTACTACAAATTGCGGAATTTTGAAAAAAAAAACATAGAGTTGAGTTCAAATTGAGGATGTGTCTTAGAACGAGGTCTACATGCAGCAGATCAAAGGAAATTCTACAAATTTTTCTATTTAAATTCATGCTTAGATTTCATACCAACTTAACATTTGCCACTGCACGCATGTTGGGCATTAAAAATGAGCCCCAAGCACGACTGTGTACTTGCTAAGGATCTGCGCTCATAGGCATAGTACCACAGCAAATCAGGAACGAAATGACAGAAAACGATGCTAATTAGGTAAGAAAAGGCAAAGAATGTTAGTAAAGTTTTGTAGATTAGTTCCTTGTCGTATCAGTGTGGTAACATTAGGAACTTCTTGTAGTCAGTTTTAATTACAATATAAGTTCATTTAAGCCTCTGCAGCTACAGCAAAGGTGAGCTCCTTATCACAGAGCACTGTTCTGCGTACAAGACCATTACCGGGCAAAACGAACAAAGATGCACAGACTTTTGGTAAAAAGTGACATCCGGCATCATCCTATGACGTCACTGGTGTCATTATTCACTTCATTTTAGTTGGAAAGCTTTCGGTGAGCCTTGTTTATGATGCCGTTCATACTGGTTTGGGCCGTAGCAATAATTTTTATTTGAAGAATATGGCCCAAGCCCTAGCCTTCGAAAATCCGTTTTTATCAACGAGATAAGGTGAAGTGGACATGGAAAATTATTTATTAAATTTATGCATTACTATCTGTGCAGAAAGAGTTTCTGAAACAAAGTTTGGCAGAGCAGAAGTGAAGACTTGCTTGTCACCAATGACGTCACATTGCTCACTAATCCCTGCTTCTCTAAGTTTGCTAACTCTTGTCTATCTTACCCGTAAACGTTCTTAATTCATGTAAGAGTTGTGTCAGGGTTGACATCTTATGAAACTGGCCTGTCAGAACTGCCGCACAAGGTGAGTTCCATGCCGTCAGGAATGCTAGTCACGACAATATGGCCACGTCAAAAACGCTATGGCACATCACTATGATCATATCACAGTGATTCTGATCACGAGTGTGGTCACAAAAAGACGCCTTTAGCATCCCAGACGTGCAATGCATTCTGGACTGATTACGAGCATGTGAAATTTGGAAAATATATGACCCATACCTCCTGAAGCGCGTTGTTTACAAACGCGGTTCATTTCACGAGACAAATATGTTTATAAATTAATATACCACAGATACAAACCTCCATTGGAAATCGGTCAGGATTTTCTGGTGCAAAGTAATTTTTATATAACTTAGGTTAACATAAGTAACTGTGAGGTCACATAATTTTGTCGATTTCTTTCCAGTATATGAAAACACCAAGTGATCAACTGTTAAGGATGTTCTGCGGACAAAATACAGTATTTTAATAATAGTATCTACTTGTATGATATATTTTTTATTTCTTAGCGTTCAACTACATTTTTTTACGTGGGTGTTTTGCTGGTGTTCATGATGTGCGCGTTTGGTGGATTTGCGCGATCGATCGATCGCGCTGCGTGTTTGGTGGATGTTGTAGGTATTAGGCCGTAATTTTGGGTAAGTTGGACTATATTCGGGTTTAATGTCGGGTAGGTTAGAGGAGGCAAGGACTGTTTTTTTGTTTTCCATTTTAAAATTTGAACGATCCACCAAACGCGCAGCGCGATCGATCGATCGCGCAAATCCACCAAACGCGCACAACATTCATACTCATTAGATTTTTTCCACTTAGTTATAATGTCTAGCGAAAAAATTATTTCTTAACAGTTTTAGCCTAATTTGGCCAGCGGAAATAATGATATTATTGGAAATATTTACTTTTGAATTTTTTATAAGCTCGATTTTGAAAATGGTCTTCTTCAATTCGTTCCTAAAACTAATATTTATTTACCGAAAAAAATTACCTTCTTATTTTGATGTAAATGTACACGAAAAAATTATTAGTAGATAAAGCTCACTCTATATAATTATCTGATACTGCGTAAAGACCCTTTAGTCATCTTCAGTGCTTGATTGAAAACTTTGGTAAGGCAACGACACTCTTGCCATTCAACAGATGAAATATCCTTCCTCTAATTATCCGCATGGGGAGTGCGAGACAAGCAATCAGTAACACAACCGTATTTTGTTTTATGGTAAGATGATGTAAACATGATCAACTACCGTGTGGTTTTGCATGTGTTTGTATTTCTTCATGTGTCAGATACTAGTATTGCTCGACTTTCTACTGCACTCGTATTTCTCATTTTTTTTATTGTTGTTTATCGATGATTTTTATTTATTTATTTTTTGTTCAGACTATTTAAGGGCAACAAATCTGTAGCGAAATAGAATGCATAAATGTTTTATATGGATACGATTTTCGATATAGGACGCTTGGCTGAAAACCTAATCTTCAGGATAAAAACACAAGAGCAGCGATAAAAATCATCTATTACAGGCATTCAGACCACTTTTTTCGAATTAGAATTTCTTTAGCAATGAATGCGTCTTTGCTTTCCTCGTGCTTCTTAATTTTCATCCTAAATGACTACGAGAATACAAGACCTTTCAGTTTTTTAGAGCGCATAGATGGTTGTGCGTTCATTTATACAAAATTAAAACTCTAGTTTTTATGACCCTGAAATTTTAACCACTTCAAAGCAGGTATAGTAATTCAAGCTTGGACTTCTGTAATTAGAAAAAAATGTAATTCACGAGTCAGTTGCTTCACTTGTGTGTCATGCGATGCCTGTTACACTGAGCAGAGTCTTAGCCCAAAACCAGCACGTCGGTCCGTGCGCCGAAAAGAAATGTCTGTCTTCGCTTGCAGCCTCGTACAGTACCAAAACTTCTTCAGTATTTTTTGTTCTTTTTAAGACACATACAAAGAAACTTTCCCTCGGTTCACGGGAAAGTGTGCTGGTTTTTGACCACTGTTCTAAGCGTATACCCTGACGAAATATCTGCATTAAAAACCCACTTTCTAAAAAACCAGCAGGTCGGCTGGCCAACCGATAGAAAAATATCCAATAGTTTTGTTACGGAAAAATATCCAGCAGTCTTGTTCTACGAGAACGCTGGGGAGGGTACTCCACGCTTCATGGAATGGAGTGCACGTGTGATAAAAAAAAAAAAAGAAAAAAAAAATGAAATACATTTTACACAGCGGCGGGGGAAATAGTAGGCCTACGGAGCACTAGATGACTATCACGATCGTAAATTGCGATACTTTATTCATGAATCGCTTCGTCATCTCTCCAATGCCCATCCAAGCTTTCGGGGTGAAAACTTAAAACATATACAGGCACAGCTTTTCAGTATCACAATGTATATATATATCTCCATGCAATAAACATAACATTGATGCATAGCTTTGAAGCTTCACTCATATATGCACCGGTGTAGCAAAAAATAATAAATAGCAATAAAAATATATAAAATAGAAAAGAATATTAAAATAGCAAAGAATAATTTTAATTATTTTTCGCAGGCTGTCGTCATAACTTCTAGCGTCATTCAAGATAGGTTCACCACGTATATCAGGTATAGCTTTGTATGGAAAACTTAATACACACAAAAAACATATATGTAGCAGAAGTAAAGAACATAACACCTCGTCTAACCAAGCAATACACTATTGCCTGTCAAACAAACCTGTTAACTCGTTAAAAGCCTTATCTAATCACTGACCACCTTGATGACACCTTGTTGATTATTCGGACGTGGTACAGGTGGTGTTACTCACACCGCCTATCTGACCAGGTAGATTACCCTGGCCATGGTCATCGCATCTTTAGGTATGGCGGAGGTCAGCTTTTACTAGGATGCCCTGGGAAAACCTGGGGAAAACCTGCCTTACATACACCGCGAAAATAATGCCACCGGCAGGTCGAAAGTGTTGCAGCGACTTTACTTCACCAGCACTACTGGACCCTTTTATTTTCTCCCAATCGGAAATTTATAGGCATTTATCCGATGTTATCCGATACCGTTCACTATTTACTCGTAAGCGATCATTACCTATTAATTTCCTTTTGGGTAATTGTTGTACATAGTTACCAGCGAGGTGATATTGCAGATACGAGCAGCGATCAGTATTACTACTTCGTCCGAAGAGCTAAAGCTTTGGCCAATTTGTTTGTCTATATACAGCATCACACAAAAAGTTATGAAAGGATCTTCATGAATTTACAGGAACTGTTATGAATGGTAAACGGTACAGATGATTAAGTTTTTTTTTATGATAGTCGCGCAGTCTTTATTGTGGCATATTAAAGTTTCAATTAAAATTAAAAGTAGATCAAAAGGTAAACAAACCAACCACTCTGCATGCTTACCTTCAATGCTTATATAAGATGGGTTTTCTCGACGATGGGGTTCGAAAACGTTGCTCGAACATAGCGAACGTTTAACACTTTTAAAAACCGCCCGGAAAGTAGCGCAACGTGCTTATAACTTCGCCACACCGTCCGCATTCCTCCGCTACTTCCGGAATTTTCCGATGTTGCCATCAGGACAGCATGAGAGCTGGTCATTCGATATATAGTTACATTGAATTTTATAATTAAAATTACCTCACTTCAAATGAGCTCTCAGATTCTAACCTTTTTGCGACATTATGTCTGTCTATCATGCCCTGTCTTTTATGATGTCAGAAGGGTCTTAGCGGCATCCGACCGACTTATAACTGCGTTTTATATAGCTATTAAACAATCTCCTTTTTCCATAAAATAAAAAAAAAAAAAAATTAGTATCGTCAATCGTACTGCTGTGGATTATCGAGATTAAAAGTTCAATCAGTTATTTGCATTAGTTAAATTCGATCGTTTCAAATATGTCAATTGTGATTTCCTGTCCTTCCCAGTCAATGTTTGGCCTATAAAGTGTATATTTTTAACCTTTCGATAGTTTTGAAGCTCTAACCGGTCTAACAATATGTTTGGTAGGAGAGGTTTTACTTGCGTCCGTTGGGCCAGGCATTATCCTAATTACTAGCGGGACCGGAGAGAGAGAAAGAGAGAGAGAGAAGGAGAAAGAGAAAGAGAGAGAGAGAGAGAGACAAAGAGAAATTCCACGGTTGAATTAAGACTATGCCTTCCAAACTAAACCAGCCTCACGCTACACTTCTGCAATTTACCTGAGTTTAACCTAATGCAGTTGTTCTAATGTAACCCACCCCGTCTAAGTAAACGCCCGCCGTGTATCCTTGACGATTTCGTTCCAAATCAACAAAGTTTGTCTACCTAAGCTCATTTAATTCTATCGTTCTATAAGCTAACGTAATCCATGGGTGACCTGTGGGAATCCCACGATTACCTAATGCTCCCACTTTATAAAATGTAGCGATCTAAGCTACGATATTATAACGCATTTTAGTTTTACTTAACTCTGCTCTTCTAATCTAACCCAACCTAACCCATAAATAACGCTGGTCACTTAATTCTGACGAATTTAGTCTAACGATACCTGTGAACGTTTCCCCCTACCCTTCTAATTACGCTACTGCGGCTGCAGCTGGAACCCGTGAAAATTCCACAGGACAGAAACAATGCTCTTCAGTGATATCCCAGGCCCATATATCATCCGAATTTTCTCCTATCTAATACTGAATGAACCTTGGAAATTTTACAGAACAAAAGACTTGTTCCTCAGCTATGATGCCCTCGGACCCATACGAAGGTTGAAAAATGTCCCAAGCTCGGGTCCCGAGTCTGACAGTGAATATTCTATCCTAGAGCTGCGAGCAGTAGTAGCTGATATATGAACTTGAGTCTTTCTTCTATTGATCCCTTTAAAAGTCGTGTCCAGAATACCTCGGGACGCTCTAATTTCCTTTTGTGTATCATTAAAGAGCGTGATACACCGTTAGTGAATGTCTTCACTCCCCTTATTTAACCTGAGGTAGCGCTCTGAACTAACTTCCGCTCTTAACCATGTATTTCGTTACGTAGTCCGTCTTCCTTATATCTCACTTAACCTTTCCTAGTATTTTGATTTTACCAGTGTGTCATTCATTTGTTCTGTTAGTAAAGAATTCGTACTTGTGTCTTGATAACGACATAGAAATTTGATGGTACTTCTTGCAATGTTCTCCTATGTATTTGCACACATTTTCTAAGCTCTGTTTCCCTTAGTTTACAGACAATTTAGCTCTCCATAAGGTTACACGTTCCAATTTTTTGTCGGCGTATCCGATTTCTTTCTCACTATTTTGAGATCCGTGGATACTGATGTGCAGCCCATCATTTTCCTACTACTTTGTTTAATATTAATTCGATAACAATGTAATAAACGAAAACAGATTGGGTCAATTGCTGCACTCGCTGTAGAGTACTCACTTGTTTTCAAGACGTCATTGCACTTCCTCAGACATCGCACTGTAGTGGCACATTGTCTTAGAAAAAAAAAAAAAANAAAAAAAAAAAAAACTTAGAGCAGAGTTGCCCAACCCTACCCGATTTCTTTATCCAAGGCGTATCCTGGCTACGACCCTGGACTTATGAGGAATGTCATCCGCCACTAGAAAAGCGAGTAAAATTTTGTAAAAAAATAAATGTTTGAGCGTATACATGATACGGGTGAAATGGTTCACATTTGAAGTAAAATCTTTAATTTCCTTCTATTTATTATTGAAGAACGTAACACCCGAAGGTAGGAACAACGCTGTTTTTATTATACCGCTGGACCCGTTAAAACACTCACGGCTTACTATTTTTATTTTGAGTGTTTGAAAAATTTCCTTGAACGGGCTAGCTTGTTATTGGATTTTAACGTAATTAGTCGCACATCTAATTTTATCGTGTTTATTAGAGCAAATCGGTAGTTGCCATCCCAGTAGGTAGTTATCCTCCTAGAGGTAGTTAACTTCCAAGGGGTATTTATCTCCTAGGGTACTTGTTCTCCCAGTGGGTAGTTGTCCTTCCAAGGGGTAATTGCCTCTTATGGGGATACTTGTCCTCTTATGGAGGTATCTGTCGTTTACGGTACCCGTGGATATTCTACAGTTGGTAAATGTTTTCACCTACCATAGCTTAACCTGAGGTAGTGCTTGTAACTTAACCCAACCCGTCTGAGCATACCGGTACGTCCGTTGCTTACTACTGTCTTTCGTTACGCACTAAAATTAATCACAAATTCCTTCCGTCGCACTTTTGTTTTGATAAAGACAGAAACGTGACGGTGCTTCTTGCATTGTTCTCCAATGTATTTGAACATGTTTTCTCATCTCTCTTTACCACAGCTAACAGGTAATTTAGCTCTTCCTGATCTTACGCATTTCAATGTTTTGTCAGCGTATTCGATTTTTCTCATTATTTCTGGACCCGTGGATACCAGCTTTTGATGATAAACATTTATGATTTGCTAATTCCTTGACCTTAAAAAGGCATTTGATACGGTAAATGTAGAGTTATTACTTGGAAAGCTGGAGCACTATGGTATTCGAGATAATACACTGAGCCTTTTTAAGAACTACCTGTGCAGTCGTAAGCAATATATTGACATTGGTGAACAGATTTCGTCAACTGTTTCAGTGGATATTGATGTTCCAGAAGGTTCAGTGTTGGGACCCCTTCTATTTCGTCTCTGCATAAATGATATCAATGAATTTCCTGATACTAAGGGAATTCTATACGCCGACGATGCTGTGTTCTACCTAAGTGATTCAAGCTTGATAGTGCCGTTGGTAAAGTTCAGTTGTTGATTATTAGGTCGTCACAGTGGCTGCATTTCAATCGTCTTTCACCTAATGCGGTAAAAAGTAATTTGATGCTTTTCACATCACGACCGACTCCATTTTTACCTGATGTTTGTCTAAGCGGCAGTGTTCTGCATTTGGTGAACTCATTTAAATATCTGGGTATGACTATTGACCATAAACTGAGCTTCTCGACTCATATACAACTATTGGAAAGTCAGTTGTTCAAAGTGAGGGGAGCAATATCTGCTGTGAAAAATTTTTTATCCCAAAAGGCGCTTGTTTTTTTGTTGTTACTCACTTTTTTACTCGGATCTTGTCCAAAATATCAAAGCGTGGGTTGGTGCACCAGCACACCTACTGCGTCCGATTGAAGTTGCTATGAATGACGTGTTAAGAGTTATTTTAAATGTCAAAAAAGATCACAACAATGCACTTCGCATGTCAGTTTACTCCATATAGTTGAAGTTACATTTATTAAAATTAAGGGATTTCTACGATTACATTCTCTTAAAATTCATCCGCAAGGCTATATATGGAGATGTAAATATGTTTGTTAAATATTTTCTAAGCCTCATACCGGCTCACAGATATGCAATACGAGGACACAAACTTAATTTACCTAATGATAGACTGGAAGTGCAGAAGAGATTTACGGTATTCCAATGTGTTCGATGCTTTAATTCAGTACCTGAGGAATTGACGATACCAATGTATGACATATTACTGAAGTCTAAATATGAAGACTATATACTGGAGAAATATGGCGCATAGTTCTTTAGAGGAGAAGAATCTTGGTTGTCCGTGAGTGTAGGGTGACTTAGGATGTTGTGTGTTAACTTATGGTGCAATATAATATGCAATGTCTATCTTAGCAAAAAGTACAACTAGCTACTAGAAATCAAAGTTGTAAGTTTCCTTGTTGACGAGAGCGTGTGGGGTTGTAAGAGCTTTGAACTATCTATACCAACTCATAACTTTCATATCACTTACATCCTTCTCGAATAATTTGTGAAATATGAAAGGCACTTTAGTACCATTTGTTACTTGTTTTTTGAAGCTGTATTTTCTAGAACATGTTTTTTATGAGTATAGAATATCTGTACAGTGCACCAGTGATTCCAACTACGCATTCGACTTGTATGTAACCTTTATCGTCATATTAATATTGATAGTGCAAGTGATGTGAACTTAACCGTTTCAATTTTTTTTTTTACTTTCGAACATAATTTAGCTAGGTTCGCAGATCCTGTGTTTTGGGAGACGGCGCTCCGGGGGGGTTTGGGTGGGCTCCCTCGGTTACCACTTAGGCCTTCGGGACGTCTATCTTTCGTGCCCGCTTTGCTTCCTACCTAATTTCATACTCGTGCTGATCTTGCCTCCATCTGTTCTTTCTTTTCTCTCCGCGGCCTGTTTTTCCCATGCATGTTCGTCCACCGTCGTGCGTTGGTTCCACGTTACTGTCGATATACATCTCCCTTAATTTACCTTTGTTGAATCACCATAGTTCTTTCTAGGGATCCTTGAACGTATAATATAATAATATTAATTATTGAATGCAATTTCTGTATTTCTTTAATTCTATATTGTAGGCATTGCTGATATTTTTATTACTTTATGGACAGGAATAATGTTAGTTTATGTCATGCATTAGGTCTAGTTTGACTTCGATGTCGTTGAGTCCCATAAGTGATAGGTACACTTTTAGCAGACTCGTTCTCCATTTTATACTGTACATAGCATTCATTTTATAATAGTGAAATTGTGCATCGAGAGAACAATAAAGAGCGATCAATAGCCCATCATTATTCTGCTTTGTTTAATGCGATAGTGGAGCCGTGCGTGAAAAAATTCACGCAATAATCATCAATATATTTGCTTAATATAGGCCGATGCGGAATCTTCTCTCTTTGACTTGCTTCTTCTTCATCATCACACTTCTTCATTGCTTGTACTTTCATTACTAAAATACATATAGAGGAAAACGCTTCGACGGCAACTCAAATTATCGTAAGAGATACGTGCTGGTACTAGACACTTCAATTGCTCTGCAGCACACTCCTTCCCTCCCTTAGATGACATGAAAAAATAACTGTATAAGTAAGCGCTGAAATATCACTGAATTTCATATCCACTGCGTATCCAGAATACACAGTGAGATAGTTTCAACAGAGCAAAATTTTCGCACCCAAGAAGTTTGAATAAAGAATTACTACGTCTACTACACCGGAAGAAATCTTTTCCTTTACGCTTCACTGATTTAATTCTAATTGTATACATCGTGAACCAACAGAAAATTTAATTTTGACGAAGAAAAAAGTAATGAATGTCAAACTCAGCGGGAACGGCAAGAGAAGCTGGAAGAGCAAGAACTGCATTCATTGTCAATAACGATGAGTAACATGTTCAAAATTTAGCTTTCTTCTGCAATATGGTCCAATTATTGCTTACTAAATTCCTTCAGAAGCGAACAGGATCGCCAAAATATCCAACGTGGCAAGAATGCTTCAGATAATAAAGGGATAAGGATTTCACAAGGAGCTTCAATGGGAGGAGTACGCGCAAGCCTTCCCTGGGCGAGTAAACACATGGCTTTGTCACGTGACTGAAGCTGGCGTTTGGACATCTTAAACTGGCTGAAGTGGCAGTGGTCAGCACATATAGTTAAGGATGATACA
>LQNS02277602.1:27146090-27165299 GCA_001587735.2 Parhyale hawaiensis | reverse complement strand
GCCTCACGTAGGCAATGCCGCTCTCCGATTGGATAAGCCACTCAGCCAGTTTAAGGGAAAAGTTTACTCGCAACGCTCCCGTAAGATAAATAGATAGGGTGCACTCCTCTCTATTAGAACCTCCTTGGGATTTCACTTTAGCCTTCTTCTGCCACCTCTCTGTTGCATTCTGTTCCCGCCGTATCATAGATACCTAAGTTAGCTTCATAATGCTGCCTGATTCACATTATTTTGAAGATTTTACCGACTTTTTACCAAGCTATTTGACCGATGACAGCTGCTGAGCTTCAAAACTATTCGCTCCAATTTTCTTCTAGGTATTATTCAATAGCGCTCCATTAAAAAACTAAGGATATTGAGAAGTCTTCTATGTTAAGGTCCTTTAGGTGCAAAGTTTCACATTAAATTTAATCAATGATGTATTCTTGCAGTAGTAGAATTGTTAACGTAAATCAGATAAATTAAGTAACATTCGGTAGCAGTGTTAATACTAGAAGCTGTTTGCGCTATAAGGTTCATAGCGGCCACAAAGACTTAACAATTTATACTGTGCAATCAGGGAATAATTCGCTAATGTAACCCAACCGCTGGTAACCAATTGCAGCATCACCTCTGCACGAGATGGGCGGCGTGCATAGCGCCGCCTGAATCTTGTCCAAAGAACAACCACTGCAATCAGGGCTTAAGATACAGAAAATTTATCTCCATGGATGCAGTAGAGTGAAAACAGGGCAGCCGATGCAGCGTCATCATACCGATTGACAAAGTGGGGCATCATTGGGAATTGAATAGCTAGATGGTATATCAGTATAGGTTTTCAACTGATAAACAGCTTGAAAGAACATGCGCAATATGCCGGTACTGTTTCCTGATAAGCCTCATTTTGCTTAATATACCTCAACACAAAGCAATGTATTAAAGACAAGTATGCCATCAAAAGGTTGCCACTCGGTATTGCCATCCTTATGCACATTATTGATGTGCATGCAGCGGAAATGAAGTAGTTTTAATATTACCATTTTTGAAATACAATCGCTGTGAATGATTTCATTACCTCCACCAAGGAGGTTGCGTTTTCGCAGAGTTAGTTTGTTGGTCCATCTGCCTGCTTGTCTGTCACCAAGATAACTCAAAGAGTTATGAATGGATCTTAATGAAATTTACAGGGATTGTTAGGCACCTTAGGAGGAACAGATGACTAACATAACGTTACTTTTGGTGAAGATCCGTTCATCCTTTTGATTGTTTACCTAATTTTTCCTAATGCCATAACTCAAAAAGTTCTAGATGAATTTTGATGAAATTTGCATGGGTATTTAGTGTGAAGATGAAAAGATACCAAAGATGTGACACGCCCATCAGAGTCTATAAAACCAGCACCAGCGCTAGAATAGACAGACTAGCGGCCAGACAGTTACCTCATCTGGTCCCGCACCTCGCACTTGGGACTGAAAGTCGCATTATATACTTGATGGTGGATGGACTGTTATAGTGCCTGATCCCGCAGTACAATATTGATATAGTGGAGCAAGTCTGCCATACGCTTGTCATATATATAGACATCAGCCAGTGATAAGATACTTTGTAATTGTGCGATTACGATATAATATGGATTGTGAGTATTCGAGAGTGTCACTCCCCACCACTCAATCTGGCCGGACTCACGGTTGGTCGCGTAGTGAGAAGTATACACCCTATATCAGTGATAGAGGCTATCACAGTGAAGTAAAGAGATATAAGCAGACTAATACTGTTAGTGTCAGCGAGCTGTTCCAGCTGGGAACTATCGCTTGTCACTAAGTGACATAATTACCAGCAGATCTGCGCAGCCACGGCATGGCTGCAGATATCCTTGGTACAACCTGGTGACCAATTTTACGATGCCACATTAGGTATATTACGAAGAGTAAATGAACAAATTTCAGCGATGATTAGTTTATGCGTTTGTTACTTCGTCACTGTGTTTCATTTTATGCCTATTAGCTAAATAACTCAAAATGTTATGAGCAGCTCTCCATAAACTTTACAGAAATTATTAGTAATATTGATATACCGAGCGACAAATCATATTGCAGCAGTATCCATCTAAAACTGCAAAAAATGAGAATGATTACCTATTAAATTTTCACATGTAGAAAGCTAATTACAGGTAAGTAAAAAAATCTGGCCAGCTATAAGTTAAAAACTTACAGGACAAATAAAACACATGTTACAGATATTAATTGTACCTGCATTAAGTTTAATTCGTACCACGCACTATATTTTTAAATTCTTGTAATTACTGTTCTAGTCATAACATTTTTCTTCTACTTTTCTAGAATAGAAAAATGTTAAACTAGAAACCCTCTATTGAAAATTATGCTACTTGTATCATGTCTTTAATAACGGGCGGACACTGACTCTCTATTGGTGTAATGCAACGGCCATCGGTCAATTTTTTCCCCGTGTTGGCCTTAAAAAGTTTCTTGTTTCACTGTCTTAAATTTAATATCGTTTGTACACTGATTCTACGCTTTGGTAAAAGTCTATCCTTCTATACACTTGATAGAATACAGAGAAAAATGATAGTGGCATGACTTAATGTCATAAACTTTACACTTGAATGTTCAAAGAACAAAATCAAACATGACGTTTGATGGTCCAATAGGACCATGATAAAACTTAGAAATGGTTGCCGATGAAATCTCATCAGGTTTACGCTTACTTGGTAAATGCGCACCGTACGTCTTCTTTTAAAACGTCTACTCTAATTTCTAAATTTTTATATGTTCCAGTATGTCTAGAAAGAAGAATGGTAATCGAACATGATTGTGCGAAATTATGTTACCCGTGTTAAATCTTCAAAGTCGAACGTGTGAACACCGACTGCTCATAGAGTTAAGCTAGAGGCCAACTGTAAATCTTCCTATGTTTGCTGCGCTCCTAATAAAGTGGTGACAATAATGTTAGCACAATTCATAATTTTTCGATAACTTGAAAAAATACTACGCCACATCATGTGAAATTTTGATATAGAAACCTTATTTCAACTAGTTACCTATTTTTTATCATAGTTTCCCTATAAGCTATTTGATTAAACTTTTATGATGAAAAGTATAAATTTGTGTTAGAATTTGGGTGGAAATAAAGATAGCACAACTTGAAAAAATTACATTTCCACGTTACTACATCCAGATTAGAGAAGAAGAATATCAACACAAACCGGCGTCGCTATATTGGACAGTTGCTCCCCACCTGGTAACCTCTATATTTGGATATTAACCCATTTCTTAGCATGGGAAGACAGTGTGGGTTATCTGAAAAGGAAAAGGGTAAAATAATCGCTTTAAATGAAGAAGGATACACTATATCTGAGATTTCTAGGAAGGTTAGCAGATCTAGAAAGGTGGTAACTAACTTTTTGAAGAACCCAGAAGAATACGGAAAAAAAAGTCTCCTGGCCACCCTTCAAAATTGAGCCCTAAAGCCCGCCGCCGACTTCTCCGTGAGGCGTCTCGGCCAGGAGAGGGGTCAAAAAGCCTACAAACATCTCTGCAATTAAATGTTACACCGAGAAGAGTGCGACAGATCCTGGGTTCATCTAAGAACTTCAGTTATAAGAAGAGAATAACTGTACCAGCACTCACGAAAGCACACAAGGCAAAATGCGAAGAATGGGTTCGAGAGAAAGTGCAATGGAACCATGAAAATTGGTCTAATGTTATTTTTTCCGATGAAAAAAGTTTAATCTAGACGGACCTGACGGTTCTCAATACTACTGGCATGATCTTAGAAAGGAGGACAAAATATTTAGCAAACGACCTTTTGGTGGCGGATCCCTTATGATCTGGGGAGCATTCTTCATCAAGGGCAAGGCGAATTTGGTGATGATGAAAGGTAGACAGAATGCTCAGAAGTACACAGAGGTCTTAGGAACTAGTCTTCTCCCATTTCAAACTGATAAACATCTGCAAGAAGCGGTGTTCAAGCAAGATAATGCCGCAAATCACACAGCGAGGGTGACCACAAATTGGCTTAATGCCCATAATATCGCCACTTTAGCTTGGCCTGCTAAGTCACCCGATCTAAACCCAAATGAGAATCTTTGGGGGATACTCTCACGGCATGTTTACGCCAATGGGAGACAATTTCAGGATAAAGGATGCTTGTGGCAGACTATAAATGAATGCTGGGAGGCTATCCCTGAAGAAATACGTGCTAATTTATTTAATTCTATGAATAACCGATGAGTAAAGGTGTTGCAATCAAAAGGCAACGCTTGAAAATATTAGGAATTATGTTTTTTTGCTTTCATTGTTTTCTAAAATACAATTTTTTCCATATGTGCTATCTTTATTTCCACCCGATTTGCGCCCACAAACTATTATTTTCGTGGTAAAATACTGAAAAGACAACGAAAACAATAAGGAATTATATTATAAGGAATCGGTAACTAGTTAAAGTAACTTTATTCAGTTCAAATTTCAACTATATCGATGCAGTACTTTTAAACTTATTACAAAATTTCAAAATGTGCTATCATTATTGCCACCACTTTATACAATAGAGATCTGCCATTCAAAACATTGCGTCCGATAGGCGCTAGAAGGAGTCAAGTCGAGCGAGGATGAATGACCGGAAGGCGGGTGTGAGGGTTGATATTTAGGATGACCAGCTCGCTCGAGGAAATTTCCTCGTGGAACTGGACACCTTTAGGAGTGATGCAATGGTCATCCAGATCAGCCTATGGATTTAGAGACCAGAAAAGGTTGTGAGCATTGAAATCCCCGCATACCAGCACATCGAAGATCAGTAGTGAACCAAAGAAGAACAAAAAAGTAGGGAGCGTAGCCGGAAGGGCAGGAAGAAATCGGTCGCAGGTCGATATTATAAATGTGCGGGTGATTCTCCGGTGAAGTAACCAGCATTTCTTAGACCTCTAGAACACTGTCCGAGACTATGTCGGCGGTATTGATTGGGGTATAAGTCAGGGAGTGGTGGATGAGACTGAATAGACCACCACCATCACCCGGAACCGGTCTGTCTCGACGATCGGCCGAGAAGTAGGGAAAGCCAGAGCGGACAGACTTGGGTCTCCTGAATTTAGACGATAGAGATTTGCTTCTATTACAGAAAAAAAAATAATAAAATAAACGCCGCACGACAATGCTGCAAACCATTACAATTGGGATGGAGAATGCAGTGCTGTACAGATAGCGGCCGCCTGATGATGATGAGAGAGAGAGAGAGAGAAAAAAAAGCGGCAGTACCTAACAAGACGCTGCGGCACCTGGCAGGCGAGGTGGATCCAATGCGTGGAAGCGGCGCACTACAGATCATCCTGATAGTGAAGTCGTTGTTCGTAACGGAAGTAGTCAATAATATTCAAGTGACTTTACCAGATGTAGGTACGCTGTGGAGCCTTGGTTAGCACATATACCAGCAGCTAGTTGAATGCAACCAGCTTATATAGTTGACTAGTAAAGCTGCTGTAAAACAAGGTTGGCAATTTAAAAAACGCACTTCGTCTACCTAGCAGTTTGTTTTTTTTTAGCATTTGCGAAGTAGCGTAAAGTGTACAATGAAGATTTCACGGAGCAACACGTCCAGTGAAAATTGTCATTTGCCAGAGTATCTTTGCTTCATCAACGACAGAAACATAATTATACATTCTGAATCTCCAGTTAATTATATACACAATTTACACATGGGACTGGTTTCCTATATAACTTACAAAATCAAGTAACCAGCAGTAACATT
Source organism: Parhyale hawaiensis (assembly GCA_001587735.2). Lineage (NCBI taxonomy): Eukaryota > Metazoa > Arthropoda > Malacostraca > Amphipoda > Hyalidae > Parhyale > Parhyale hawaiensis. The sequence continues at coordinate 27,159,560 of LQNS02277602.1, read as the reverse complement.
TTTATCTATTTGTATAGTTTTATATTTATATTCCTGTATCCTTCGTGGCATGCATTAACAAAACAGATCGGCAAAAAATATTGGCGATTCCGTTGCATTCTGATTAGAATTAAGAGGCAAAAAATAAACCAGGTTACAGAAATTGGCCAATGTGGGAATCCGTTTCTGTACAATAAAATATACCGTTTTCTCTGTGAACGTTGAAATCCAAACACAATAGATATTTCTAGCTTCTGGTAGCGCTAGCATGGAGTGTTATTTTTACTTTCTCCTCATATCTTAACTTTATTTGCATTCAGTTCACAGTGTGCAAACTTGTCGAGTAGTTGATTAATGATGCACAGGGGAAGCCGTTGTTCAGGGCCTAATAGAATAATTAAGCAATCATTTTTTCACACTTGCTTTCTTCCTTTGACGAAACAACATTTTCATTTGGACGTAAGAATTTCTAATTACTAAAGTGCTATGTTTCTTTGTTCATGCAGAATGCACGGTGGAAACTTAATTTCAGTGATGTTAAAAAAACTTTTTTTTTGCATCTCATGTAAGAGAAGGATTCTGCTGCTCAGTTAAATTGAAACAAAGAATATAAATTAGCCGTTGTACTTGCTCCTTAATAAGCATATCAGTAATGCAAGGATGATCAAAGAAAAGTGTCAAAATAAATTCCCTTTGTCATTTGAGAAGGGTGGTTACTTTAGTATAAATAGTTACGGTTGGACTAGGGACTTCGAGCTTACAAGGCCGACGCTCGTATATTTCAAGCTGTCTGCATAAATAGTAAAAACTATAAAAAACTCACAGTGAGCCAGAATATTCAGGAAACTGAAGGTCAAAGATGCTCGTGCTGCAGTAAGATAACCTAATTAATGATTGCATCTTCGTCGATATTTGGTCTGAGCAGTAATCTCTTTTTTCTCTGAGGGAGCGCAGCAGGCCACTTATTTGATAAAGCTTGACGCGGAACGACTCGGTTAAATTAATTTCGTTTTTTATCTTCGGATACTTTTCAAATTTTAGAAAATGTTTAGTTTTGTTTTTCTAGAATCCCACTGATATCACTCAATTTTCTTGGGCGGCACATCTGAAGAAGATAAATTAACACTAGTGCCTCGGCACCTCAGCATTCAGAGGACCATCATCTGCTGACGATGAGCAATGACCCTGATTCCCATGATAATAGAATTAAACCCTGAAGTTTCACTTAACAAATTCCTATAACTTAAATCTCACACACACTCGCTTTTTGTAGCATTTGAACTCAAATAATATACAGCCATAATATTGGAATATTTACGATGTTAGTCTTCTGCAAGCTACCATTTATCTGAAAACTAGCATCATTTTGCCTAAAATTTCAAAATGTAACGTATAATGAAACAATGTGTTTTGTGATGAACTTTACTACGTCTAAGCAGTCCAATTGATCAGTGCATTTATCGTCACGCATTTGATATTATTAATGCATAAATATTGTTGTCAAGGGCTTATCTTCAGCAGCTGTGTATCTGTAGCTGTTCGCGTATGTTCATCAAACGTTTTGAAGCAGTTGTGGAGCGCGTAGTTCCTATTGGGAAACTTCGTCTTGGTTGGAAATGAAATAAAAGGTGTTGGTGGCTCCTATACTGACTTGTTGAACGAGTCTTCCGCAAAGTGTGTGTATCTCGTATGACGGGTCAATTTCTGAGCAAGTAAAGGATCGTTCATTTCAAAAGTCATTCAGTACATCAGCTACCCAGTTATCCAGAAGTTATCCGAGGCATGAAAGTGATACACGATAGTCAAACGAACGGGTTTCTGAGTCTTTGATATCGTATCGATGGGAAAGCTGGCAAACTCAAGCATTTGCGCCGAATTGCAGGGCTCGATCATTCAACAACTTTGACTGAGATTCGCTGGCCAAATTGCAGAATTTTGTGAACAAATCGCCTGCCAACAACAAGGTCGTCGCTGAATTCACTCTCGTAGTCGGGATAGTTTCTTTTTGAGATATCTTTTTGAGATATCTGTGATCGGAGCGGGTAACTATAAATTTGTATTTGTCTTGCACAACAGCTCGTTACTATATATCTCAAAGGTGGTTTTCAAATTAGATTTCGAGATAATTTGATCGTCGGACATTTGTCTCATGAGAACAGAGCCAAAAGATTTTCTGAAACATTGGGCGCATAAGCATCAGTTTCCTCAGCTTCTCTCTATTATAAGTACTCGCCTTTAAAAATATGACGCTACAGTGCGGTCTTAGGCAGCCATCCATATATCTCGACCTGCTTACTTGGTGTTGTTTCCACTGCATTTGATCAGTACTTATTAAAGATAACGGGCACAAATCAATAATTTTTTACAGTTCAAAAATCCTGCCTAAGCTGCCCGCACAACCAACGTGTAGATGATCTCATAACTGCATTATCAGGTAAGTGCATTTGTCGCAAAATAAACCGAAAAAATGACAGATTTTTTAGAAGGGCACATATTCGAGTGTACTCTCTGCATGTGAATCATGGAGAGTTTTCTGGTACCAAGGATATGTAAATTGCCAGTAAGATCTTGTAGCTATAGTCGCCTGGAGGGTGATGTCGTTGCGAGGTCACCAGCTAGATAGTCTAAAAATATTAAATAAGTACGGTAAAACTCCCCAAAACGAGAGTCTAAAAGCAGACAAAACTCCTGAAAGGGAAACCATTGAAACCGAGGAAATCCATTAACGTAGACTGTGTCGGGATTGTGGCACGAACGGACGCCAAATTGAATGACCAGCGAAATGGCGCAGCAAAACCTAATTGTTAATATAAACTGCGTTACTTGATAATTTCTTATGGTGTTAGCAAGGAGACGTTTGACAAATATTGGGGAAATAAGCATACCGAAGTACCTGACATTCCTCCAAAAACTAAGGTACTAATATAATGCGTGTCTATATTTTAAGAGTACCCCTATAGCTGTTTGGTCTGCCTGATATTTTCCGCGCGTTAGCGTAAGCCGTAAACGTTTTGTTCAAAATGCAACTTTTATTATTGTGAATCAAGAGCAGCATAGCTCTCTGATTTGAAAGCACAGCCATGAAACAAATCTATGAAATGCAACTGTTCCAGCTGTTCTAGTTATACTTATATCCTAAGTTAGATACCATAGATGTACGTTTCTGATGCAACAAATACTCGGAAAGGGATTGGAAATTATGTCAAATGCTAGCAGCATTGCCTAAATAATTGTTCCATTGCATTAGATTCATTGAGAAACCCTTAAAAATAAAAAGGTTTAGCAAATCCAAGCCTGTCATCCCAGTTCTCGAAGCCAGCTCGGTATCCGTGGTCGGGGGATTCACGTATCCTGCGTTCTAGAATAGATGAAATCGTGTTCTTCCCAGCAAAGCACCTTACCATGAACAAATGCATAATTCTTTGCAGTGTTGACCTGATGTCATGGTCAAGTGGTACGTTGAGGACATTGACGGATGCTAATAAGCAGCAATATTTGTTAAAGTCAGTAAAATATTTATGGTAGAATGCTATAATGTGCAAACATAGCATATATTTGTAAAACTTATGTAATTTCAAAGCTGTAGCTCAGTTACAAGTTGATTCACTGAGAAAATAGTTTTTACTATTGTCCGATCGATGATATTATTATAGGTGCATCGATTCTTCAATAACTATGCTGGAAATGATAAATACTCGCAGAAAAATTGAACAAAATAGCACAATATTATATAACAAACGAACGATATTATCAAATGGCATTACGCTCCCTACTTGTCAATCTATTCGCCTTGTAGCAAAAAACTGGGTAAAAGGCGATACTCCATCGTAGCCTGGCTAGGACCTTCTTAGTATGTACTGTATATCCTATCCTATTGATCAGTCACCAGGACCATCCAAGACAGTCTTACTCATCGGTAAAGATAACGTGGAAAATCTACATTAAATTATTTGCGGTGCCGATCGTCTTCAAGGCGCTGCACATTGTTCACGAAACGCGGTATCGAGCAGCTCCCGCCTCTTCCAAAATATCTTTACTTCTAAGGTAGATTTTTCTGGCCATAGCAATTTTACCCATATTTGGTAATGAGCGCATGGCTTTGCCCTTTCTTTGTTTGAAAAATAGGTTCTGAATTGCTTTTTGACCTTTCTTGGGTCTCTCTTCAATGCGTTTGCAATATCGGTGTTCGTTTTACCATCGGATATATTATTTTGAACACTTAATGATCATTCACTTATAGAAAGAAATTCACTCCTACCTATGTTGCAAATTGAACAGAAATGTGGGACACGAAAATGCCTCGGAAACATGGATATTTTTGCTCGGCTATAATAGGATCTGATGCACATGGAAAGCATTTTCTCACTTAATCACTTGTAACTACTGCACTCTGAGAGAGCATACATACATTAAACAGGGAAAAAGTTAACGAAAAATTCAGATCGGTTCTGAACCCAGGATTTGCCTTTTAATCATCGCAAAAATTGATCATTTATGCCTCTTTACATTGATGGCAGTTTCAGTTATTTTTATGAAGACTCGTCCGTATAACTTTCTGAGTTAAGTTTTAACAAACACAAAGACAAACATATTATTAAACTCACTAACAGACGAGCCGGCCATCACAAAAATTGATTATTTGAACAATTACAAAAAAATGACATTCGGATCCGTCCATAGATGCTTGAGTTATGTTCTGATAGACGCAAAAACAAACAATGAAACAACGAAATGGACAGACAGCTCAACACAAAAATCTGGTCAGTTGCTCTTTAGAAAATTATTCCTGCAATTAAGCCCAATGCAGACGAGAAGGAAAAATTATTGCCGTTCCGGTAAGTGGCATTTCGGCAACAAATGCTCTACCAAACGATGAAAAAGATCCCGTGGGTGCATTCCGTTTCTAGGCCAATCTTTTCCGCAGCTTTTGGGCAATTCAAAACAACTTGCCGTTCAATTTTCCCTGTAATAAATTCACTACTACGTACGTAACGCAACAGTTTTTATTGATGATTTGCTTTATATGGTGACAATTGCAACTGCAATGTCAAAAGTATAAAATGAATGTGTCTTCAAGTTACATTGATGATACCCATCCGGAAGACGTACATGTCAAAGCATCATTTACAATCTACAAGATCGTAGAAAATCTTCTGTTGCTGACCACTATACACAGTGAATGAAAACCGGCATGTAAACAAACAATAAAACTTATTGAATTAATTTTCACCATTTCTGTATTTTATACAACTTGTGATAATTTTACCGTAAAACATCGCCACTTCAAGTTCCTTTAGCTGCAGCAAGCTAGGTCTACCGACAATATTGTTCCGTCGAAATCAGCGAAGTTACCACTCGCCTGCGCACGGCTTTATGAAGATAACTGTTTGAGTTAATTTTACCAAGAAAAAACAGGCAGACAAACAAATAATCGGTTGGATGGATCTTCATCAAAATTGAATCATTTGTTTTTCCTAACTTACCTAACGTTCCTGGTAAATTTCATAAAAATCCATCCATAGCTTTTTGAGCTATCTTGGTGACCGACAGACAAACTTGATGAAGCCATGGTATTCTTGGCGGAGGTAATAAGCTACAGCTTTGGAATGAGCATAAGTAGATAAGCTACAGTTTTTCCATAAACTTAAAGCATTCTACCTTGATAAGTTTTTCAATGTCTAAATAAAATACATCTGCATAATATCATTTGCTATGGTGTCAATACTATCATAATAATAGCTACAGCAGTCTGAGAGCGCATACCACTGCCAAGCAAGACAGCGGTAACGAAAAATTCAAATTGGTTCTGAAAAAATGATTTTCTTGGTATCAACACCAATATCTAATCATTTGTGCCTTCTGACAGTATTAACAGTTTCTGTAATTTTGTTGGAGATCCGTTCATAACTTTTTGAGTCATGCTGCTAACTAACAATCTAACAAATATAAGTCAAACACACAGACGGACCAACCGACCATCACCAATATGTAATCAATTATGTATTTTAACATTGCTAACAATTCCTGAAAATTTCATAAAGATCTATCCATAAGTTTTGAGTTATTGCGCTAACAAACATAATATCAAACACAGCGACAAATAAACGAATAAACAAACAAACAAACTAACAGATCATCACAAATATTTGATCATATACTCTTTGTAATATACCCAACAATTCATGTAAATTTCATAAAAATAAATCGATTAATTTTTAAGTTATGGCACTAATAAAAAATAGGCAGACAAACAAACAAACAAACAAACAAACAAACAAATGGATGGTCAGATCTTCACCAAAAGTTAATCATCTGTTCCTACTAACATACCTACATAACAATTCATCTAAGTTTCGTCAAAATTCGTCGCTAACTTTTCGAGTTATCTTGGTGACAGACCCGACGAAAACATAACCTCCTTGGCGGAGGTAATAATAATGAGCAAGTTTGGTGCGCTCGCTGATGATGTGGTTGATTGCCTTGTCCGAGGAGTTACATTTCCGGCAGAGGAGTGATATTGGTGCGCCGTTGATTCTGGCTTGGATCAACCTTGTCCTGAGAGCCTGATCTTGAGCGGCTATAATACAGGAGTCAAGAGGGCTGTGTACGCTGGGGGAAGTCATTCTCTGAGGGCTTTCGTATTTGTAATGGAATTCGACAGGGGGCCTTATCTCACCGTTACTTTTCAACATATTTACTGATGACATTCATAGCAGGCTTAACGGTAGTGGAGTTGGGTGTTTCATGGGCAGGCGCTGCATTAATGCAATCAGTTACGCTGATGATATGGTGCTTCTTGCTCCACATCACAGTTCTCTCCAAATGCTAGTTTCCATATGTGATGATGAGCTTAGAAGCTTGAAATTGTGTACAACACGAATATGACTGCGTGTATGTTGCTTGAACCTTGACGCAGTAAGCACTGCAGGATTAGGGTTACATTACTAAGCGACGTGAAGTTAGCCTATGTCCACAGCTTTGTGTATCTGGGACATGATGAAAAACTTGAGGATTGCGCAGACACTGGACGGCAGGTTAGACGCCTAAATGTTACAGGCAATCAGATATTACGGCAGTTTAATAGATGCTCCCTCAATGTCAAGATTCAACTGTTTATAACTTATTGCTATCCAATATATGGCAGCTCACCTTGGCCAAATTCACTAGACAGGCCATCAGTAAGTTGCGTGTTGCGTACAATGACATATTCCGACGGTTGGTGGGTGTGCCCAGATACACAGGTGCTAGTGATGTGCTTGCGTCGTATGACGTAGAGTGCCTCAATATTCTTGCTCGAAAATGTGCATATATCCTGCAGATAAGAGTAGAAACGTCTGATAACTCAATGCTCTAAGGGATATGCTCTAATCCAAGTAATCAGAATTCGGCGCTCAAGCAGCGCTGGGTTAGGATACGGTATGTAGGCAATGACCTCCATGATCGGAATGACCTGTAGCTGATATGCCTATTACCTGCTACTTCTCTAAGCTTCCATTTCGCTGCACGCAGGCGTGCGCGGATTTATCTCTGTCTTCCTACTGTACTATTTCCTTTTGATTGTTCGAGGTGCGGTAGGACTGCATGTGAGCTTGTTGGTATATTGGTGACTAAGCTCTGGTTGCAATTTGTATGATAACCATTGTTACAAGCACCTTGGCCAGGCTAGTAATCATGAAACGATGTGCCTCCATCATACTGTAAAGGGGTACTCTGGTAAATTCTCTGTACGAACCGTAACGAACGCAGCAAACAGTTCTTATTCTTTTCTCTATTACCTGTGCTTTTGGGTGAGAACGAGCTGCTCAATGCCATTCGTGTCTGCAGGTGTAGGCTGAGTGTACCTATTTATGCTCGTTCTGCGTGGCCACCAATATTTGTGACTGGGCCTTATCACTAAGTTGAACTTTGGCTACTTTGTTGTACTTGTCAGCGTATTTTGTGAACGCATTGTGTTCTAAATAAAAGTTATTTATTTATTATATAAACAAAGGCACGACGAGGTTGCTCAAACCTTCACTGGTCTCTTTTGAGGACCTACAACATTCCGACCTGTGAGAGGTGGTATCAGCACGAACTTGCACTGTGGTTGAATCGGACTCTATAAAATCCTCTGGGACAGCACCATCCAGACGGATAGAATGATCCAAGCTCGACGACCGGACATCGTCGTCACTATTACGAAAACCTGGCCCAAATCATCCACGTCGCAGTGCCCTACCATTCAAGAATTACTGACAACGAGAAGGAGAAGGTCGACAAACACCAAGACCTCCGAATCAAGCAAGCTACAAAGAGTGTAGAACACGAGAGCGGAAGTAATACCTATTGTAATTGGTGCTCTAGGAGCATTCCCCAAAGGATTCGAAAAGTACCTCAAGAAAATCCACAGCGAGCTCCACCCTGTTCTTCTAGACAAGTCCGTTCGCTTTGGAACGGCGCGAATCATCAGGAGGACACAATTGGAGTCTAAGGTCGCGGGAGGCAACACGGTTCCCAGGGTAACCTAGCAAACAATAATAATATCAATTTTATGATCAGTGGAATTTTAATGTCGGCAGGAACTTATTATTATTATTTTCCTTAATGATATTTATAACTAGAACGTTCTGAGAGCGCATACCCCCGCCAAGAAAGGCAATGGTAACGGAAAAATCAAATTGGACCTGAAACCAGGATTTCTTTTTATTATTAATAAAATTGAGTCATTTGTGCCAATTCAGTTTTTGTAATATTCTTGAAGATCCGTTTGCAATTTTTTCAGTTGCGAATATCCGTTCACAACTTTTTTGAGTCATGTTCTGACAAACATTTTGACGAACTTTAGTGAAATACAGAAATGGACGAAGCGATCAGAATTGAAATTGGGTCATACGGGTCCTTTACCATTTCTAACAATTCCTATGAATTTCATGAAGATCATTGCCTAACTTTTTGAGTTATTTTGCTGGAAAACGCAAAAGAAACTTAGTGACAAATAAACAAGCGCACAAACAGATCAATACAAAAATTTTGTCAATTTCTTCTAGCAAAATTGCTTACATATAAATCCCTGACGATTCCTGCAATTTCATAAAAATCCCTCCGTAACTTTTTGAGTCATGCTACCAAGGTAAATGAGACAAAAAAAGCAAATAGACGGTTGAACGGATGGATCTACACTAATCGTTAATCAACTATTTCTTCTCACGTCACGATACAGGTAAATTTTGTAATGATCCGTTCATAACTATTTAAGTTAACTTGGTGACAGACAGACAAAGAGACAGACACACGAACAAGCAGACAAATTTTTAAAATCACAACCTCTTTGGCGGAGGTAATATGCTGTTTAATTCTCTTACTCAGCGAGACAGTCATCGGTTGAACGGACCTGGCTTGAAAAATGGACTCCGGTGGTGAACCATTGAAATATTCAAAATCCTAATATATTTATTTGAAGACGAATTCGTTTGAAGCAAATGAAATGCCGCGTGAAAAATAGGTTGTACCCAAAACACCCCACGTGACAAGCCACTCAGTACGCGGAATTAGACACGATAGTAGAGACCGATCTGTGTTTATCTGCTTATCTTTTTATGTGTTTGCCGATTTTTTGCCTGTCCATTCTCTATCGCACTCGAAGGACTCGGACGGGCAAAGAATAGACCATCTTGAAGGTTGCGTTCATCCCGTTACGATCTGTTGAAAGCGGGCAGGCAGGAATTAGACCAGGTTGCAGGTGGTGGCAAAAGCAAGGAAGCCGCCGTTGGAAGCACTTCTTGTTTTATAAATTTTGGAAGCCTCACAATGAATATATCTGTGACTTGTCTTGGTATTCTCATGGCTACTGACGATTATTGTTTCTTCTTGACATACAGAAATACAGAAATTGAGTAGATGATCAACGAAAAATAGAGTTATATTCAAAAAACTGTTTTCTATTGGAGCAAGATATTTTGACTGATGTGTTATCATTGTGTACAAAGCTTCGCAACTGTAACTGACATTATGTTAATTCTAGACTACCTACAACATATAATAATTTTTTCTATATTCAATGATGCAGCGCAAGGGTAACACGCTCAACTGAATTAAATCCGGGAGCGCTCATCTCTTTTCATCATTTTAAGTTGGCAGTAATGGAGCTTCCTTTCTATGCAAATTCGTACCAAAAGTGTGATCAAGGAAGGAGGATTATAACAGAGGCTTCGCTATCATTTTTCACTGCCAGGTACAAAGTACAAAAGCTGGAAAGAAAGTCATAGATAAAAACCGCAATAAATAATGAACATCGGCGTGAGCTTGTGTGTGGCAATTAATGCATACCTCCGCCAAAGAGGTTCTATTTTTGTCGAGTACATTGTCTGTTTGTTTGCGTGACAGTCTGTCACCAAGATAATCCAAGAAGGTATCGACCGATCTTTATGATCTTTACAGGGATTGTCTGGTATGTTGCACGGATATATATATATATGTACATATATATATATACATCAGAGTATTTAGGTAGCAACCCTTCATTTATACACGTTTGATTAAAAATAACGCCATACATTTTAGCTAAGATATCTTTATTGAGTCTCTCGTACATTCTGACTTTACAAATAGTCTCTTGGTCCGTCTGATGAAGTTGTCCAAAACTGCTGGTGCTGTAGTTCATTGTTGCTGGTACAAATTCTTTGTTCGCTGTCAGTGGAGATGTTAGGCGACGCGTTTCAGTCACTTCTCATGACCATCTTCAGGCCGAGGTGAAGGTAGCAGGCGGAAGCAAGCGTCTGGAGATGTTGCTGGTATGTTTTCAAAGAAGGTAAAACGATGCTGTCAGGGGCAGACAGTTGCTTCTCTTTGTAACTTTCCAGCGGTCATCGGACTGAAAGTGCGCTTATTGGCTGTTAGGCTATGGCGGGATGCTCTGTGGTGTTGTTCACTGAATGTTTGCGTGGCACTCAGTCTCCATGTAGTTTAAGGGTTCTGCAGGATCCAGTTATTTGATTATTCATGCTTGGTCGCTTGGTTCTAATTTACAAGGCTTCTATGATTTACAAGCGTTTGTCATTAACATTGGGATGGAGGATTGTAGTTCCTGTGACAAGCATATCTCTTGTTAGGGCTACGTTGTGCGTAGTCATACTGCTCGACAACGTTGAATTCCAAGCAATGGAGATATTTACAGCTTCTCTTAGCGCTGCCACAGAGTCCATTTATATCACTTTTTCCATACTTCGAAATTATATTTGTTTTCAACTCACGACGTGCATATTCTGTAGTTGATCAAAGAAACGCAGGATAAACTGATTTTCACGATACAGTAGACGCATCAGTTATTCTTTCAGCTTGCTGCCTGCTTCCTGCCACGAAACAGTTTTCGCTCGAGCTAGCACAGACATGCATACGCCCGGCTCGAGATGCTCGCCGAGTAGGACTGTCGGTCAGCCGCGTTAAAATTTGACTCCGGAAATTTTTGGAACAACCTTGAAAAATACGGGAATACAGCAGCGGCAAAGTCACAACCATTACAAAATTGGGCACTCTAGGAGTGAAAGTGGCGGCTCTGCAAAATCATGGCAATAGCTCATAGAGTGCCGGGGCGTATGTTCCGGTGTCTCTTTGGGAATGGGCCTATTGGTTCGTCTACTGCCGCCTATCTAATCTAATCTAAAAATTCACTAACAGAGTAGAAAGAAATGACATGGTGTTGCTGTTATTTAAATTAATTGTTTGGACAAATATTATTTCACAGGAATAGGCCAAAGTACCACATCAAAAAGCCATGCTTCTGTAGAAGGCATGAGATGGAGGCTTTAAGGCTAATGCGGACTGAAGGAAGGCATGTTGAACAAAATATGTCCAGTTGTGTTACATAGATATAGTTGGACTTTCTCAGATTTTTTTTTTATCATTACATGTGTCTTTAGTGCTCTGAATGTATATTCTTTGTTCATCCTGAGCATCTTGCTTCAATGGTATAAAGCTGGTACACAGAGAACTGAAGCCTTAATGTTATGAGGATCAATTCCATTATCGTAGAGTATCAGGGTCATTACTGATAGACACTGCAAATAATTACGGGCTGCAGGGGGAACTGTTGATAATTTATCTTTTCTTGATTGACTGCCAAACTATAGTGAGCGACTGCTGTGAGCTTTTAAGCAGACAAATTACGACACTTCGTGCAGAGTTTAAATTTCATTTGGAGAAAGATGAAGGCGAGCAAATCTAACTGTGGTGTTCCGCGTCGAGTTTATTCAGAAATAAAATGAACACTTCTCAGACTAAATGTCAGTCACGGTGAGATACAATCATAGAGTTATCTTGCCGCAGCAGCTACATATCAAATCAAGCCCTTGTCTTCTGATTCCAACGTGAATTTGTTCATGACCTTCTAACAATATTCTTTTTTTTTTTCTGTTGGTCGTTAGAGCAACAAATGCTGGTCCAGGAGATAATTATTGTTGTTAACTTATCCAGTTCCAATGTACTACGAAACAAAGAGCGAGCCAAACAATCCCTCATATTTGCAACGACTTCCTGAAGAATAAAACTGTATTCGTGTTTTTTATTTTTATCACCCGCAAACAAAGTGAGAGAGGTGATAATGTTTTCGTTGAAGATTTAAATATATATAATATTTATGTTTGTCTTTCCACCCAATGAGTGCTCGAAGGAGTTGAGCTATGTTCATGATTTTTTGCAGGGAGTCTGATAGGTTACCCTCGATGTGACCCATGACAAAAAATGGGAATAGCTAGCCATAAAAAATGATGGCGATGAAATTTGTTCTCCACCCAAAATCAGGTAGGAGTTGAGCCAGGTTCCTGAATTTTTGCAGGGAGTCTGGTGGGCTGTCGTCAATGTCATCCATGCAAAAAAAAAAAAAAAAGGATTAGCTGGCCATTAATAAATGACGGCAATGAAATTTGATTTCCCCCCAGAAACAGGTAGCAGGGGTTTAGCTATGTTCATGATTTTTTTTTCAAGGCTGTCCTCGACGTAACCCATGCCAGAAACCTAGGATTGGCTGGCCATAAAAAATGACGGCGATGAAATTTTGCTCCCACCACGGGTGAGGGTCTTACGCCACGAGGCGTTCTATGTAGTTAATTACTAGTAGACTACTATCCGACGGAATGGACAGAGAAGGCCGCAGGTGCGCAGCTAACCGCCCTCAGGGATGCTACCAACACCGTTTTCGGGGTTCTGTGCCGTCTGCGATCTTTCAGCACTGCGGCTTTTGCGCCCCGAAAACTACACGCCTTTATTATTGCGGGGTTTTTGGATTCTATCGTTGCTATAGACCGCCCGGGACTCCTACCCCGGCCTTGACAAACTAGGCCTGTTTTTGAGACCCGGCCTCGATCAGCTAAGACCTAACCCCGTCCCGTCCATTCCTGATGCAATCACCTGGGATTTGGCCGGGGCTCGCTTACTGTTTAGGTAACCGGCACCACTAGACATGAAACCTTCTCCGGAATGTAACTTTGATCCTTCCGTTAAGAAAATTAAATCAACTTG
>LQNS02277602.1:27107137-27131780 GCA_001587735.2 Parhyale hawaiensis | reverse complement strand
TGTTCGATTTCGAAATGCTTTGGTAAAATAAAAATTTGAGATGTTGTCCACTTCTGGTGAAAAAATCTTGCGAAAATTCTTGTATTTGTAAAAAATATTACACTTTCTTTTTGTCCCTCTTTTCGTGGCCCACCCTGTAAATGCATTTTGGCGATAGTAATTAGCGAAAAGAAAAAAATCAAATGAATTTCAAGCTAGTCTTCATAACAAGTACATGAAAGTGTGTTATGCGCACATTTCCCAACAGAACAATAGCTATTCCTTCATGGTTTTAGTCACCGTCAGCTTTACTTACCTCCCCTCCCCCCGTCCCTCGGCCCCTTTAGTTAAGGGAAAAATCCAACCCTCCCCCACTCGCCTTGTCATAGATCCGGCTCGTACGAAGAACAACGAGCAGTCGTCTTAATAATATTATCTGTACCTCATCTGATCTAAAATAGTTCAGTTACAAGATGACATACATTAAAATCAACTATATAATAACAGCCATACACATGTAATTCTCTTTTATATCTTTGTAAGGCTATTAAAAGAATTTCCAAGAATGTACCATTATTGGTAAATTAAATTTTCACATCATATTGGGTTTATTTAGTGGGGGTTAGGTCCACCCAATACATTACCGTACGAACTCGCTTTTATCGGGTGGGACAGTTTGGTCAAGTTTTCTTCAAGATCTGGAACAACCGAACTACGGTTGTAAACTACACGACCTTCACTACAGTTCCCATCGCTCACAGAGGTTCCACCCAAACCGCAAACTATACGCAAGGAGGCACTTCGACATCTGGAGCACTCGTGTCTTATTTTTGATACAAAATGTACGTATTTCTTGCACACGGTCCTTGAAAATTTGACTAGCAAAGGAGAGTTGAAGCAAACGGCACCAATGTATTTTAATGTCCACAAGGCACTGCGTCGTATGCGATAACATGACTCGGTGCTTGGGTCTATGTGTTATCTTATCGAAGATAACGGCGAAAATTTCCGCTCTCGCTAAACAGAGTCACATTCATTCTTGTATGCGTGTTAATAAAGTATGACTTTGATGCAATTTATGAAATAGTTCTGTGTTGGTCACATTTATCCTGTGTATATATCAGCAAAAAATTCTAAATTCTATCCCTTATTTATTGATTAGCGTACGCTACAGCTTAGCGAAATGGGATATATATTTCCAGCATTTTGTGCATGCTATCATGCACATCATGCTATCATCATCTTAGCTTCAATATAACTGGCTCGGGATTGTTGATTGCAGCTATTAACAGTACATATATACAGCAAAGGTGTATACACAGGGTCTTTATTCGTACTGTTTATACCTTAACATTTTCTTTAGCCGCCCAAAAATCTGCTTTACAATTTGAGTTTCTGGGGCAGATAAAAGCTCTGTTCGAGCAGTAGGTTTAACTGAAATATTACCTTCCTGCTGCCAAACTTGATATTATAAATAACAACGCATTCGAACGTGGAGCCGAAAAAACTAGTAATTCAGCAATTATGTGAACCCATCTAAAAAAGTTCCAAGACACGGGTGCCAAAAAGGTATGTACCCAAGTATGGAAAAAGATTCATTTCAGAAGGACTAATAAGAGCATCTTCGGTGCTTACTAAACTTCTTTGTTTATTCACTGATTAGTAGTACGTATTTTCAATATTTCTTCTGAATTATTGTGCTGTGTATATGGATTGCATATTTTTGTGCTCTGTATGTGTCTTAAGCCCGGTGCCCACGTAGCAACTTCCGTTGCCGCGAACAGCCTAGAGGCAACCAGCATTTACGTAGCGGCGGCATGGCTTCAGCTGGCGCAAAATTTAACTATTTTACACAATTGCAACTGCCAATTGAGAACTTTCAGCTATCGCCCCTCATTACGATTACTTCAAGTTCACAAAGATTGACATCTTAGGAATTAATTTCACTGTTCATGGACGTCAGGTTGATGTAACGACCACAATTTCATGCACAGTCGGATGACATGAGTTGGCTCTAGGCTGCTAACGACAACGAAAGTTGTTACTTGGGCACCGAGCTTTAGAAACCTCGACCCCCAATCGAACAAGTCCTCAATCTTTTGCGGTTTCTAAGACACACACAACACAAAAAAGTGCAATCAAAACACAATAATTGTGAAGAAATATTGAAATACATGCAATTCAGGAGAATAACCAGAGAAACATAGAAAGTACCGTAACTCATCAGTATATAAAAATTGTGGAGAGCGCGTAATAATAAACCAAACAAAAAGAAATCGAAAACAAAGTAATTTCCATATTTCTGAAGCAAGAGAGAAACATGAAAAACTTCATAGCTCTCATGAACATGAAAGGTGAGTAGTTCGGGGAAGTAGCCCCTGCAGTGACTGTAAGCTGTCATGGTCAGGTTCGGTAGAATATACTTCAAGGAATGCATCATCGAGTCAGAGCGCAAACAGCTGATAATGTTTTTCTTCTCTTTGCCAGTTTTGATTCGGTGCGGGCAAAATGTTGGTCATAGTCTTACGGTGTGTATATGTGTGTTTCATTCGGAAACATCACAAAATTGCCCTGTATGCTAAGTTTTATAATCCCCGCCAAAGAGGTTGTTTCCATCGTGTTTGTCTCTCTGTCTGTCACCAAGATAACTCAAAAAGTTATGAGCCGATTTGGACGAAATTTACAGAGATTGTTAGGTACGTTAAGAGAAACAGATGATTAACTTTTGGTGTAGATATGCCCATCCGTTTGCTTGCTGGTTTGTTTGTTTGTTTATTTGTTTGGTTGTTTGTTAGTTTGTTTGTTTGTTTGTCCGCCTCATTTTTCTCAATGCCATCACTCAAAAAGTTATGGATGGATTTTTATGAAACTAACATGAATTGTTTATTATATAACAAAGAGTAAATGACCACATTTTGGTAATGATCTGTTTGTTCATTCGTTCGTTCGTTGGTCACTGTTTTTAATTTTATGCTTTTTAACACACTAACTCAAATAAAAATGAATGGATCTTTATGAAATTTATAGGGTTGTTAGTAATGTTAAAAGACATGCATGACTAAATTTTGGTGCAGATCGATTTCTCCGTTTGTATGTTTGACTCATGTTTGTCATAACATTTGTTAGCAGTATAACTCAAAAACAAAACAAACAAAACAAGTATCATTTATTATCTCGTATGCAGGGTACAATGAATTCACCTATCGAGGTTTTCTTTTGCCTTAATTCTAGAATTTTGAAGATCCTGTAGTGTGAAGAGCAGGAGAAGCAGTCCGTGCTGAGAGTCAATTTAGGATCCCTCATCGTGCATCGCCTAGCCTCTCGGTGCTGGAGTGCTCCAAGCAGTGTAAATCCGTAGCGTGCCGTCCGGGGAATCGAACCCGGGCCTCCGTTGATGCGATGACGAACCGTTGTCACTTCACCACCGAGAGGGCGTTATAAGTGGAACTTCGGGAAAATTGCACAAGCTGTTATTACTTTCAAAAGGCACAAATGATTAGATTTTGGAGTTTATACAAAGAAAATTATGGTTTCAGAGCCAATTTGAATTTTTTTGCTACAGTTGCCTCGCTTGGCGGAGGTGTGTGCTCTCAGAGTGCTCTAGTTTGTTTTATTTCACTCCAAATTTAAAGATATATCTGTAACTTACCTAGTGACACTTTTGTAGGAAAATGATTTGACGGTTATAATTTAATCACTTTTAGTACATGCACATAGTACTGTTAGCCAAACGACGCAGTAAAACATTCGGATGATTGCCTTTCAAAACACTAACATTAAGACCGGTCCTTACTCTACCGAAAGCAGAGCCAAGGAGCAGTTTTTTCAAAAATAGCAAATGCCTAATGCGCAGTTCCGAATATCTCTCTTATTTTCTAGTGAGTTTCAGTTCACAACGGCTCATCTTTTAAAACGATGTTCTAACACATTAGGCTGTTGAGTCAGCTTGTGTTCCCGGCTTTCGAATCCAGTTAGCCGTAAGCGTTCCAAGAGAAGAATACGGAAGAGACAAGAGACATGTAGAGAAAACACAGAAGAACGCCGTGCAAAAAAAAGCAAACCTAAAAATAAAGGAAAAGGAAAGAAGTGATACAGAAAATGAAGAAAGAATGATTCGCATCAGAAAATGTCTTCGGCTAATTAAAGTTACTAAAAAATTCCCCTGTGTGAGTTTCAGTAAACAAGCGGAGTTTTTTTCCAAAATTTAATTTGAAAATAGAACAGGTTAAATTCTCAACAGCTCATCGTGACTGATGCTTGGTGACAGAATAGAACAGGTTTCATGTTTTTTTTCCGAAAATGAAGGAGCTTAGCGGTTGCTGCTTCACATAGTCTACAAAGCGTCTCTTCATTTGTGTGGGTTAAAGTGTGTATTTAATGGCCTCAGCGCTATCACGGAACCTTCAGAAAGATCTCAGTCAGTCCCACTAGGCTGACTCAGCGCCGTTATCGGCGGTAAATTTCAAATAGATACAACAAAGCGATAAGGTCATCTCAGCCTGTGGAAAATGCATGTGCTGGCCTGTAGAGCATGTTCAACTTCTGGTATCTGTCTTTCGGCACCTACGGTTGCCAAAGTATAGTTTTTTCTCACTATTATATGCTTTATTTTTCTTATACATGTCACTGGCAGCCCGGGCAGTAACCTCAGAAGCGCCTCAGTAGAGGACTATGAGAAGGTTTAATATGTAGATGGAGGGAATACAGCCGCTGTTTGCCGGACAAGCCAGCCTACTACTGTGTTTTTTCCGGCGTGGCTGATTTTTGGAATTTCAAAA
Organism: Parhyale hawaiensis; assembly: GCA_001587735.2. Classification (NCBI taxonomy): domain Eukaryota; kingdom Metazoa; phylum Arthropoda; class Malacostraca; order Amphipoda; family Hyalidae; genus Parhyale; species Parhyale hawaiensis. The sequence goes on along the minus strand of LQNS02277602.1, from coordinate 27,127,023 downwards.
TAACATTGCAGTACATATGTGCCACCTGTCAGCCAGGCTTCAACTTTAACGGAAAGTTTAACGTCATCGTCGAGACTCTCCACTCTCTTCTTTCTATTAAACCTCCTTTTCAGGGTGACAGCTGGTCAATTAAGAGGTGTGGCATTACTCCACTTACCGTCCTGGATTACACTGAGGGCAGGCAAGCAAGTTAATATATTATTTTGCCAATTGTAGCCCGTTCACGGAGGTGGGTCGCGGGCTGTGAGATCCAGACATACGTTGGTTCTATCCACGCAGGCAGTATAGAGAGGAGTGCACGCCCTGTTTTTGTTCTACAGGAGCATTACAAGTAAACATTTCCCCAGGACTGGCTGAGTGGCGTTTCCAATTTGAGAGCAGCATTGCCTTGATAATGCCTTCGCGGCTGTCACACGCGAGGATGTGCTAATTGCTTATGCTATTGTCAGCCAATTAAGCGAGCTCAACCGCCAGCTCACGCCATCTGAATCAGCCATATGTGGACCCGCGAAACGAGAGCTGACGCTTTCTCCTCTTTAAACTGCATCCGTGGTTCAAGCGACCATTCATCTTATTCAGAACTTTTTATCCGGTCATGCTAAACACCGAAATCGACCGAATTCGGCCGAAATTTACCGATTTTCACCGAAAATGTATTAATTAAACGAAACCTATTGCTGAAAGTGTTGAAATTTTTTTATCAAAAAATAAAAATAAAAAATCAATTATTTTTCTATATTGATGTTTTATTTATTTACTTTTCATATTTCTCTAATGTGAAATTATACACTAAGTCCTCATAATTCTTCTTCAAGGTGCTAAAGATAATTCGAATCACCTGTACAACTGTGACCCCTGAGGCATTTGAGATGGCAGATGTACAGGTGAGGAATACTGGGGTGACAATTGTACAGGTTTTTAGATTAGATTAGATAGGGGGCAGTAGACGAACCAAAAGGCCCATTCCCAAAGAGACACCGGGACTTACACCCCTGCCCTCTATGAGCTATTGCCATTATGTTAGTAACTGTAGGATGTAGAGGAATGGAGAAAAGGGAGGAGAAAAATGGAAGACGAAAGAGAAAAAATTAAGGGAAAATTGAAAAATAAGGGGGAGAAGAATCTACTCCAAAGCGATGGTCATTAATGCCCGATAGCTGCTGATATGCGGAGCTTAAATATATAGATGGAGCGAAAGTGAGAAAAAGTCAGCTTAAAATTGCCTGGGAAGCTTTGGCCGTTAAGTGCTTGCCACTCGTGGAGAAGGAGTTCTTAGCTGTGGAGGATGTCTCTCCCAATGTATGTCAAGACGATTTTTAAACGAGTTGACCGACTCCGCCCCAACAACGTCGGAAGGGAGTCTATTCCAAATTCTGACTATGAAATAAGGAAAGGGAAAGATCTGCTGACTTAAGGTTGTTCTTCGAGCTTTATGCTTGAGTTTTTGGCCGTTGTTTCGCAAGCGGTCATTGGGGTCTCTTTCAAAGAGTCCTGTTATAGGTACGTCGTTGAAGCCATTCAAGTACTTGAATATTTCTATTAGTTGCCCCCTGAGTCGTCTTTGCTCGAGAGAGATCACACCAGTTCTTTTAGGCGACGTTCATACGACTTGTTTCTCAGCTGAGGTATCAGTTTCGTTGCTCTGCGTTGGACTCTTTATATGTTATCGATATCTTTACAAAGATGTGGCGACCAGAATTGAACAGCAAATTCCAAGTGTGGCCTCACTAATGCCTTGTACAAGGGAACGATGATGTCTTGGGACTTGTATTCGAAGTCTCTGGTGACGAATCCGAGTACTCTGCTTGCCAATATTGGGGTAACTATTGTACATGTGAGGAATATTGGGGTGACAATTATTGTACAGGTGAGAAAGACTGGTGTGACAGTTGTTCTGAAGATCTGATCTGCCTAATTACTAATTACCCTAACCTAAACTACCCTTTCCTAACCTATCTTAGCCTTACCAAATCTAGCTTAGCCTTACCTAATCTAGCTTAGCCTTATCTAACCTAGCCTTAAATAGCCTAACCTAGCCTAACCTTACCTAGCCTTAAATAACCTAACCTTAAGTAACCCAATCTAGCCTTGCCTAACGTAGCCCCTCTAACATAATCTATCCTTCTAACTTATCCTTCTAACCTAACCTAAGTAACCTAACCCTGCCTTACCTAACCTTATCTCACCTAACCTAACATTACCTTACTTAATCTAACCTAGCTTAACCTAACCAAACCTAACCTACCCTACCCTACCAAGACCTAACCTAACCTACCAAGACCCAACCTAACCTAGCCTTACCTAACCCAACATAACCTAACCTAACACTGCCCTTCCTAACATTACCTAACCTAATCCATCTTAACCAAGCCTCACCTAACCTAACCTAGCTCTAACTAACCTAGTATAGCCTTAAATAGCCTAATACAACCTTCCATGACTTAACCTAACCTAAACTAGCCTTACCTAACCTAGTTAGGTTAGTTTAGGTAATGCTATGCTAGGTTAGGTAAGGCTAAGCTAGATAAGTTAAGGCTAAGCTAGGTTAGGTAAGGCTAGTTTAGATTAGAATAATTAGTAATTAAGCAGATCAGACCTTTAGAAAAACTGTCACACCAGTCTTTCTCACCTGTACAATAACTGTCACCCCAATATTCCTCACCTGCACAATTGTCACCCTAATATTCCTCACCTGTGCAATTGTCACCCCAACGTAACCTAACCCAGAATTACCTAACATTACCTAACCTGATCTAACCTAACCTCACCTCACCTAACCCCACTTAACCTAACCTAAGGGTGCCTATTGTACAAGTGGATACACTGGGGTGACAATTATTGTACAAGTGGATACACTGGGGTGACAATTATTGTACAGGTGGGACATGTTACGGTGACAATAATTGTACAGGTAGGATTTTTTGGGGCGACAATTCTACAGGTGGGATCTTGGGGTGACAGTTGTACAGGAGATCCGATAATACTTATAAAACAAGTGTTTTCCTGCTTTCCTCGTGCTTAAAATTTTCAAAACACAGTGAAAAATCACAAACTAAGGAAATTGCAAAAAAAAAGTCAAGTAGCTACAATATCTAGTGCAGTAAATGGCGGAGTGATAATTAGCTATAAGCTATGCAATTCTTGAGAAAGAAATAATGAAATAATTTTAAGCTTGTAAGCTTGGAGATGACTTAGTAAAATATACATGCAGGTAGGTAAATGAATTTTTTCAGTTATCTAAACAAATTTTTCCATGAGTGGTGAACAAGTTCAAGTTGCTTGACTGGGTAAAAACTGCAAAAAAAAATAAACCTAATTAAACAAATTCATAGCATCTCACTGTACAGCTGTGAAGATAACACTACTAATGACTAATGATGCATAATTAAAACTTTTATATATGTAAATCTAACTAGGTATCCTCTAAACTGAAGCAATTAGTCACACAGTCTGCAGATGGCAGAGGCGTCAGCATAATGGGGGTACAGTCATTTGTACATGGAATTGGCACAAAATTTGGCGCTCATTACATACTAGCTACAGAGTTGAGTAACTAGTAGCTATCTATTGTGTTACCTTCTCTCATAAAGTAACCGAGCTTATAACCTAATTTTAATTCTTTTAATATGCTCTTTGTTGATGATATTTTTATTCAATTTTTTTTATTGGCCGCGCATGTGACGCTTTTAACCACATGTGTATTTACTATGTCATCTCCAAGCTTACAAGCTTAAAATCACGTATCTTGACCAAGTCTGCAAGTAACCGAATCCACGTCGTATGAAAACGTATTTTGAGAAAAAATAAGAAACGACGAATAAATGCTCAAAAATGTAGGTAGAATGCATTCTTGTTGAATGAAATAAAACTTAGAAGTAAATATGTAAACTCTGAAGTGTTTTTAAGCGATTATCACATTGATCTATAGTGCCTCAGTTAAAAAGAAAAAATATATATATATATTCGCTGCCAGTAATCATCGACGATTTAAATGGGTTCCCCGTTTCTATCGGCATACTATATGTCCCTTGCTCTTTCCTCTATGATATCGTTCTGCTTGCAAACGGAGGCTTAAACTTTCTGACTATAACATAACATCGACGATTCAAAGAGCTTTGGTATATCACGCTCGCATAATCCCCGCTCGTTTTGGTGCTCGCTCGAAAGGTCCAGGTAGGGACCCTTACCAACATCAATCTGCCTGGTAAAACTTCAATTAAAACATTGACTTATCACTTTCAACCTATAGGCGTGAACACACCTTTTAGAGGTGTGAATGTGTTTGGGTGGGGGTTATTATTCATTTGGATTATAGCTTACTAGTGGCCCGGGCCGTCATTATAAATGACGGCAGAAAATTAGCACCTCAGGAAAACCCCCGGTGTCTCCTGTGCTTATTACTGTTCAGAGGCATCTTGAACGAAAATTCAGCATTCTGCCTAAAAAATTGGATATACATATATACATATATTGTGCGACCCCCGTCTCCCAGATACAGTCCGCGGCACCTGAACATGTCCAGACACGATGATGCAGGCGAGCTCAGGTCCCTCAGCTGGAGGGCCGAAGTGCGACCCCCGTATCCAAGATACCGTCTTCGGCACCTGAATTTTCTCCTATCTTATTCCCATAGTGCGTCACAGGAAAGATATAAATAAATAAATAAATAAAAACACGATGTGAATTATTATATAGTACTGATGCTTTGCCATTGCGAAGCAGTTTCCCTTTTGCTTCCGAATTGGTAGATTTCGGCTGATTTCGTGTTTAGGGTGACCAGATTTGGGTAGATTTCGGTGTTTTGGTGACCCCTTTATATCCGTTGTTTGACAGCGGGGCAAAGAGCGCCTGAAGAACCATGATGAATAGAAAAACGCGTTGGCAACTTCTGTACGTTTTAAGATTAGGACATGAAATTAGTATTACGCTTGAACGTCAATAAGGCTTTTTTCATACCATTAATTCCTACGTTTAACCGTTTCTATGAATGTTTAGATAATCTCAAACATTTTTATATACTAGACGTCTATCCAGTGTTTTTATATTTACTCATCTTTGGATTTTTATATAGAAACTGAAAAGCGTTGGAAATGAAAATTTATATATTTAAAACTTTTGTTAATTAACATTTTTTCATTTGTTCCTTTTCATCAACACTTCATCAAATGGAAAATTATTAATTTCGTCGACACTAGCTTTGAAAACAACCACTAAAACTTTTCATTTGAGGTAGCCATAATTATTCCGAATTCGCTAATGTGTTCACAAATGTCTAAGGAAAAAACCTATTGCAACTATTGCTCTCACTTTAGTGTTTGCCGGTCATCATTCATGTGAGTGTTGAAAATGATAGCACTTTTTTTTCTATTCAAATGCCTCTTTCCGTAGCTACGTGTACTTACTGAAGATAAATTTCTCTGCCCATATGGTAAAGCTTCACTTTTTTTCAAGACGCACACAGTGGTTTCAAATCATAAGTTAGTTATTTGCTTCGCTTGGTAGTCACTACACGAGATAACAAGGAAAATAAATGAAACACAAACATCACGGGCCCTACTTATGCCCGTTGCTGGAGACAAGGGTTATGGTCCTGCATATTGGACCTCCTCAAGTAAAAGACAGGCCTCGCGTGCTAACTCGTGTCGATACTTCAACATCGGTTAATTACGATATAGTTTCAGCATTAGTACTGAACGAAGTAAAGTGTACTAACCTTGTACACGAGAAATATGATAGAAACTTGAGTTAGTTCTTGAACTGTAAGGATTACTCTCTGCTAACCCTCGTCGGATGACCCCCTGTACCGAAATACGACAGAAACAATGCACGTGTACTTTTCGTGAAGATTAAATTTGTCATTCCTCTATCAATCTCAATAATTTAGTTGCGAAACCAAGAATATTTGGAAAATCATACAAAGACGCCATCTGATGAAGTTCATAGGCAAGTCAAAATCGTTGAGCCCACTGTTGAATTCCATGCCGGTAGATGCTAGAAAAATTCTCAGTTTTTGGAAATATTCGGACTTCCTTCAAGCTGGCTCCTCCGAGGAGAGGGGTTGGGAAAGGGTTGGATAGATTGATTCTAGATGAATTAATTTCGTCTCTCTAAAGATATAAATGAGAAAAATGATGATTGAATAAAAATATAGCTTTGCATAAATGCAGATCCAGAGTAATACCGCCGTTCCCCCGATCCCCTCTGTTGATCTACAACTCAAGAGAAAACCAGTCATCAACTCTTTATGCCAGCTCAGTCTTTTTCTACACAATGCGAGTGTAATGCTTCGGAGTGGAAATACGGTGAGAGAAACCGTGGACCCTGTCGAAAAACCACACACACGTGACACACAGCCATCGCCTTAACCAATCTTAAACCTGCAGAATTTTGAGAAAATATAACTTGTTAATTAAATGCATTTTTTAAAGCCCTTTTCTTCCACCGTTACTTAGAACTAAAAGTAGCTGAAAACAGTCGCAAAGGCTCTGCATATACGCGACCTATGAAACGATTGGTGATTTTACATTTATGACCTCACATACACTTAGCTGTTGGGCTGGACTACAAAAACTTTACAATGATTGCATCGTGCTATTTACGTGAACAAAATGTGAAGAATTGCCACGGAGAAAATTTAGCGATGAAGGTTCGAATTTCAAAATGAAGCTTTCGAGATCTTGCCTTTAGTGACCACGCGAACTATATGCCTCTTGCCATGCACGACGCGCTCCAGCAGGCGGCGATGATGCAGAACAGCTGAAACGAAAGGTTAATAACTAAAACTTTTGAAATAATTTAACCTGGAGATTTGGGCATAGGGCCATTAAACTGTGCTAAAAAGGCGGAAGAACCTTATGACTAAGGTGAATATATTCTTAAAAATACTGGATCCGACCCTGTGGACACAGCAATACATTCGTGCGCAGTGCTAAGTATAAACTCATTCATTTGCAATGACTATAATGAGAACCCGCCCTGAAAACTAGAGTGAACCCGTCTTTACAACACCCTACAACAGACTAATTATTCGCAGATTGACTTGCAGGTCAGATAGTGCTGATACGATTCTTTACATCAACGTTTCTTATTGCTACTTTAACTCCATAGAAGGGCATATTGCCAATAATAACAGCACAACACACTACTCCTATATGATGCAGTTTGGGCACCAAGATATCGAGGATGGTTCACACTATCGACTCCCGTCGCTGTCGCAACCAGTCGGCAGTCACACAACAAACAACGGCGGTACACAATGACAAATGATAGAGCTAGATTGTACGACGGCGTAATTTACCATGCTGAGAGATACCTACTCTAATCACCACCCAATAAAGATATCGCAACCTGAAAAATTATAATCGTAACCCGAAATGCGGTTATCAGAGCGCCATTTATCGACGAGTGGTGTAGGCTTGACGATACATAATGAAACTGTTTATTAATTTTAGTTTTGTCAAAGGATCTCGAAATAAGGATCCTTATTAAAGTGCTCTGTTCCATGGAGTTTACTCGTTCATTTATGCACGTTCTGTGTACTCCTTATTTGAAATGGATNGACGAGTGGTGTAAGCTTGACGATACATAATGAAACTGTTTATTAATTTTAGTTTTGTCAAAGGATCTCGAAATAAGGATCCTTATTAAAGTGCTCTGTTCCATGGAGTTTACTCGTTCATTTATGCACGTTCTGTGTACTCCTTATTTAAAATGGATGTTTCTGAGCAGAAACTTCCGTCACCGCAACCGATACCGAAACTGTCGTGGCTGCTTCCTGGGTCTCTGATTGCGACATAAGATGTCTGCTGCTGGGTTACCCGAGTAGCACGGCTGGCCCTGACCTTGTGATTAAAACACGCCTCTGTATTTCTGATGGCGTCGGAGTGAATTTCTTTGTTTGAAAGCAAAAGCACAGCTGACTAACGGACAATTTACTCTCTGCATGTGAAGGTTTATTGTTGAATTTAGTGCAAACGCATTAATTTAAGGATACTCATACCTTCAAAAACTGACTATTTTGTTTCCACACACGTGGGGTGACGTGAGCAACGTCACCTGGACTTCTTCCGAAGACTCTCAAGGTAAGGTAACTCAAGGTAAGGTAGCTATTCACTACAAAGCATCAACATAAACTACCGATCAAATTTGTCAAATTGCCGTTAATAAGTTATCGCACAGTGCGGCTGCAGCGCCCATCGAGTCAATGTTGCATCTCAGCAAAGACGTGTTGTTATTACAATTTCAGGGCTACCGGTTCTACGCCGGGGATCTAACCGCAGACAACCTGTGTCGCAATTACAACCCACCCGGAAAGCAGTTCCAACGATTGCCATACGAGTTACGGAGGTGCAGGTACCCGCTCAGAAGTACTGCACGCAAAACGAGCGCAATAATTATATTTACAAATGAACAACGGGTAAGTTCTGTAGCTGTGATAAAATATGCATGTACGTATACCTACGCCGAGCTTCAGAGATGAAATTACAATCAAAACAAAATTTATTGCTACTCTCCAGATTATATCGGTCTTCGATCGATGGGGCTTTAACAACCACATCTCATATTACGGTTGCCGCTCTTCAGGTTGCGGCAGCCCATTGCAAGTCTGTTGTGATCACAAGTTGAACAACACGCCTCTGGTATTTTTAATGTGGCTCAACAATAACAATATTGTAATGAAAAATGAGGGCAGCTGGTAAAAGTATAGCCATAAATTGAACCGATCCACAAGACGAGTCTATGTTTGCTATACACAGATGGTGTGAAGAACTTGCTACTTGGTGGCAACAGACAATTGTCATATACCATCCAGCGTGAACTCCAACCTTGGCAACCGTGTGCATTTTCAGTGAACAACTGATAAGGATAAACGGTTACTGAGACAAAGACTGGTCTGTGAACCTGGGCTTAGGAATACGAACGGTTATTTTCACGTCACTGGAATAGCGGAAGCAATTTTCAGCACTTTCTCGCTATCACACAAAGACGCAATGTCCTTGTCTAACTCCTTATGGATGTACAATTTAATTGTTGCAGCGTCTTAGAAAAAAGTTAGTGAACGCGTGTCTTCGTTACTGATCTCATACCCTCGGTGCTATTGGTTACGTCAGAGCTTCATGGTGGATACCATTTTTTCAAACGCATACATTAACTACCTGGCTTACCTGCAAATGTTCTTAATTACCTTCGCCAAGGAGGTTATGTTTTCGTCGCGTTTGTCTGTCTGTTATTCTGTTTGTCTGTCACCAAGATTACTCAAAAAGTTTTGTATGGATCTTTACAAAATTTTCAAGGATTGTTGGGCATGTTAACACTAACAGATGATTAACTTTTGGTGAAGATCCGTTTATTTTTTTTTTTATTTTTGTTTGTTTGTCTGCTTATTTTTTGCATAATGATTCAAAAAGTTATGGATGGATTTTTATGAAATTTACATGAGCTGTTAGCCTACGCATATTACGAAAAGTAAATGCCCAAATTTTTCTGAAGATGTGCTTGTTCGTTAGTTTTTTGTTGTCGTGTTTGATTTTATGATTGTTAGCACAATAACTCAAGAAGTTATGGATGAATCTTTTTGAAATTTACAGGAATCGTTATAGCGTGGGCACACTAACGCAAAAATTTTTTGCTCAGTCATGCAACTTTTCCCTTCGGCCGTCAAGTTGCCGTCACTACTACTTATGGCGCTTAAATGTCACGCTTACACTATGCATCATTGCAACTCTAAACTAACTCAGAAGTAGGAGGAATTCTCAAAGCTTGACCATTGCTGCTTGTTATAACGTACCAACTGCAAGAAACAACTCAATACCATAGATATTTTTTTTAGTGGTATAGCAATGTCCAAGCCGAGGCCTAGTGCGCTGCAACACAATCGTATATAAAGTTGCGAGGCAATGCAACTTTTGCGTATTTGTGCTAAAACACATAATTGATTAAATTTTGGTGATGATCGGTTGGTCTGTTCGTGTGTTTGACTTATATTTGTCATGATGTTTGTTAGCAGCATAACTCAAAAAGTTAGTACCGAATCTTCAAGAAAATTACAAAAACTGCTAATGCTATCGAAACGCACAAATAATTCGATTTTGATGTTGATACAAAGAAGATCATGGTTTCTGAAATCATTTAAATTTTCGCTGCCATTGCCTTGCTTGGCGGAGGTACGCGCTCTCAGAGTGCTCTAGTTTATATTCTGTGACTTTGTACCTCTACCAAAAACAGTACAACGAGCAGGTTACTCATCAGAAGATCTCCTCAGCTTTTTCACGTGACACGATTACTTCCGTGCAGCAACAGCACTATAATGAACATCATATCCAGTTCCAAGTAAGGTCTCCTCAGTGAACCTCACTAGACCCGTCTATACTTACCTCAACTACCAGAAGTACGATGAGCACGATACTTAGCGTGAAGGCCTCATCAGATAGTTCTTGTATCAGAGCATGGTAGCAGCCTCGTTTGTAAATTATCTCATCGAGGTGCAAGTCGTCCGTCAGGGTAATGTTCTTGTAGCAGTCGGCATCCACTTCTTCCTTGCAGCAGCCCGGCGTAACCCGAGTCTCATTCAGAATTAAGGGCCAATCCAGATAGGACTCCACCCCACAGCATTGCAACTGGTTATCATAAATAAAATTTACTTTAATCTTAACTTCTGCATGATAAAGTGTAAATCAGTTCATTGTGCGTTAAGGTGGTTAAAAATACACTTGTATTCATTACTAAGTACAGTATTTGTCACCGTCAGAGTTCAAAAAGACAACTGAGATGCGGTCGTAAACAGTCCCGAACCTTGTTGCTCATAGTTAATACTATCCAGTCCTGTGTGCAAAATATCATTAGATTTAGTTAGGCTCTCATTTATCAGTTCTTATCATTGTAATTTTTGGTGCTTGTAAATTCCAGATTTTATTGACCTGATGATGATGTCTGAGACATAGAAACGTTGTCTTTTTGAACTCTGATGATGACAAATATTTTACTTAGTAATGAATACAATTGTATTTTTAACCACCTTAACGCGCAATGAACTGGATAAATTTAGAAAGGTTGAGAAATTACAAAAGAAAGTGTAAATCAATTCAAGTAGGAAGAATGGCATTTAGCAATAAACTGAAAGATTACTAACTCGGTAAATTCAACAAGTTTGTCGCATTAAGTAGGCGACCGTATCTTCCATGCAAACCGAGATGAAGTACAAGGCAAAAATATTATTAATGCTTATATATTATCTCGCACACAATGGATATACCTAACGAAGTTTTCTTTTGCTTATATTCTACAATTTTGAAACTCTGGTTTAGTGTGAAAAGCAGGAGAAACAATCAGGAGTGAGAGTCAGTTTAAGAATCCTTCGCCATACTTTCCCTCGCCTCCCGGTGCCAGAGTGCACCATTCGGTGTAAATCCGTTGCCAGCGCTCTCAACTTCCGAGACTCGAACCCGGCTTCCCAGTGTCCGATATAGTGATGCTGTCACTGCGCCACGCGCTAATACGCTTGATGTCGATTATTAAGCAGCTTTATTTTTGCGCCATATCAAAATTTTATTAGTTCGAATCTAAATGTTTTGCTACTGCATGATGATAGAATCCATCTGATTGTACTCTACCAGAATGAGTCAGATCGGCTCATGCGTATAGATACAACGGATAGCCTTCACAAGTAGCATTCATAAGTATCATTTTCGTCACCCAAAATCATTACGTATACTTGTCTCATGAAAATGTAAATTTTACAAAAACTCACGTGAATTTATTATTATCTGGCAAACAAAAGTCCGCCTAATAATCTACACCGGACTTACGATGAATATATTGATCCTGCAGTTTCAATATAAGAAAATAAAAGAAACAGATTTTGTAAAGTTTCCAAAGTAGATGATGTCCAGGGACCGAATAATTTCTACGCTGCAGTACAGAACTGTGCCTTTGTAAACGCAGTTGCATATCTACCAAAACATTTGCTGACATGTCCTCGTGTGCACTGAAACTGCCTTTATAATAATTGTTTACTTGCCTCATGCTGAGCCACGTCTATTGTATCCGTGAGAGTTCCATCGTCACCGCCGTATTTGGTGGCGGTCCTGTGCATCTGACCCTTCACGCTCTCAGCAACCTGGTCGCGGTACGTCAGTAGAAGAACTCCACACACCAGCTCGATGATCAGCACAAACAGCACTACGCAGCAATTCTAAAAAAATCAAAGGACATAGCAGAGGCAGGGTTTTAATGAAAACCTGGTTTGTCAACTGATAAAATAATAACATCTTTAACAATTATTATATCATCTAAGTGGTTGCAGTCACACTGATGAGGTTAGTTTGAAGAGCCAGGCAGGGCCTCCATACTTTCCTTCTGATCATCTAAGTGGGCTGCTGATGGTTGTATGTTACGCGACCCCTCTCATAGGGATCCTACCTCCTCCCACCTGAGCACCAAATGAACAAATGCTGGTACGTGACCTCAGGCCCATATTTATAGTATATCCAGTGGCGGCTCGTGCAATCGGCCGGAAAGGCCGGGCCCCACCAGCATAATAGGGAATGGAAGAATAAAAACATAGAAAGATATCCCAAACTAGAGAGTACTGTGAGAGCGCATACCGCCTCCAAGCGAGGCAACGGTAACGAAAAATTCAAAATGGCTTTAAAGCCATGATTCTCTTCGTATCAATTCGTGCCTTTTGGTAGTATTAACAATTCCTGTAATTTTCATGACGAGCCGTTCTTAACTTTTAGAGCTATGCTGGTAACAAACATTACGACAAACATAAGTCAAACACACGAACGAGCAACCGATCGTCATTAAAATTTAACCATTTATGTTTTTTAGCATTACTAACAAGTACTGTAAATTTAATAAGGATCCATCCATAACTTTTTGAGTTTTGTGCCAACAAGTATAAAATCAAACACAGCGACGAACGAACGAATAAACAGATCATCACAAAAATTTGGTCATTTACTCTTCGTAATATGTATACCTAATGACTCATGTAAATTTCTTGAAAATCCATCCGAAACTTCTTGAGTTATGGTACTAACTACCAAGAAAAAATAAGCAAACAAACAGATAAACGGATTTGCACCAAAAGTTATTCATCTGTTACTGTTAACCTGCCTGACAATCCCCGTAAATTTCGTAAAGATCTGTTCATATCTTCTTGAGTATTCTTGGTGACAGACAAAGAGACAGACAGACAAACACGACAAAAACATTACCTCCTTAGCCGAAGTAATACTGTAATCGTCTTGTCACCCTCTCAAGACTTGAATTCAGCATTGAAGAAGCTTTTCCACCTAATGGCTTCCAAACTAATGGCGAGAGGATCCTCCTTACACAGAGCACGAGCTGCCACTGTATCCATTCAAACATATATACATGCATTTAATTAATAAGTAATAAGCCTCCCCACTGTTACTGGATTGCCACTTGCGATCTTGAATACGGTTGTACACTCTTCACGGCTGTCTTACTCCAAGAAAGTTTAGAGGAAAAATATAGGTAAATGTGTTCACAAAAAAGTCAACAAATTTATAAATGTACACTGAGAATTATTATATAGTGCTGATTTTCATCTGTAGGTCATCTTTTTACCTGTTGAAAAAATATCTAGAACATCATAGCTCTGGTAGTCAACTGTGGTATTCAACTAGACCACAAAAGAAAAGAACTCTTACAGAAAACTAATGCAGCCTGCCAAAAAATGTTGTTAAAACCAGAACCTTTGGCGCATGAAAGTGTAATTGATGCCCTACTGTATTTTCCCTAATATACAGACACTGGACCGTTACATAAAGTGCGCCTGCAGGATTACTGACACCTTCTTTTCCCGATACTCTATCAATAGTTTATTTTCCATCTGGTGGAGACAAAGAAGTGTGCAAGGAAGACTACAAGTATAAGCATGGAAGCACCAAACGTACAAAGCTAAGAGTAATTTACAGATAATCCCTTCACACTCCACTTCACTAAAACTCACGCATAGAAGCATGCAGGGCAAGCCTTTCACACTGCCAAAAAGTCCGAAGATGGCCAAAAGTGTGAGAAAGATCCCACCAATGAGGGTCCACACGGGCAGCACCAGGATGCCTTCCTCCATCAGCACTTTATACGCTGCGGTGGTGTGCACCACGTACGATGACAGCGTAGTGAGAACTACGCCAATCGTCTGTAAAAATTAGAATATTACACTAGAATAAAGCATCCGAAAGACAGCAACGCTTCCTTGCCAAAATGATTAAATGTTTCAGACAGGAGTAAAGCGTTGGACAGTACAGTAAACGTAGCCGTAAGAGGGATAATAGGAAAGTGTGTTCATGAGAACTCCTCAAACAGACACTCGAAAAACAGAGAAAACTTTGAAAATGGATAACCCCAAAACCGAGAAAATCCTAAAAGCCGCCGACTGTACGCAGCACTAGTTGTCGTTAATTGCAGCAATACCATACACTATACCTTCTGACCAGCAAAAAGTGTGGACGTAATCGTTAGTACATAATATTATATTCATCTGTACAACATCACGATTGCCTGTGGTAATGACAAAGAAAATTTCACATTATAGGCGAAACAAGTAATCTGCAAAACTAGTTATCTCGAAACTGAAACTCTTCCGAAACTAATACAATACTCCTGTCGAAGATTTAGGAGTTACACTGAATTGCTGAATTGAGTGTAGCATACATACAGTATGAACGAAATGGCTGTTTAAAATTACATAGTTTGATGCGGCCACATAGCGCCTAAGCCCTGCAGGCTTCCAACCGTCTGTTCCAGCTCTGCGACTAGAGGCCATTAGGCTGGCTCTAGGCTATAACATTTCGGTCATTATCTGATGCCGTATGATCCAATGAGGTTTTTTAATTAGCAATAAAAAAATACACTCATTTACGGTCCTACCGACTGACCGCTAAACCAATTGATCGCATTATTGAAATAACTCAAGGGGCTGCAGGGCTCTGACCGAAAAGTCTACAATGAATCGGTCTGTCAGGACCCGTAAAGACCGCGAATAAGTTTGTAAGGCGAGGAAGGATCTGAAAATAAGAAAGATCAGCCATAGAACCGAGCTTAGCTCTTGAGAAAACGTGTGTTTGCTTGAGCTGGTCAAAAGGAAAAGAGCTCCATGAATTCTACTATTGCCCATGGGAACCTCTTCTACAAACGTTTGAATTCCTCTTGTCTACAGGACCAGACGTCACCAGAGAGCAATACGTTGCAAAGGTTCCCTAAAATGCATCCGTTCGGTTGCCTCACGAGCTTGGCAAAAATCGGTCTTATGGGACTCGCTTGGAAGGTATTTGGTTCGGTAGAGTTGACACGTCCCTGCTTTAATTGCTACGTCCTCCCCCTTCTAGAATACTGCTCCCTAGCCTAGGGTTCTTCTGCTGATTGTCATCTGAGTTTATGTCACAGAGTGGTTCGTCAATGTGCGTTCATGCTGGTTAATGTTGTGCCTTGTGATCAGGCGCACCGTCGCCGAGTTGGTGAGGGTCTGCTTTCTCTATAAGATGTATAATTGCCCTCCATTGTCGCCAACCCTTTGATCAGTTATGCTGATGACTCCACCTTGATGGCCTTGGTGCCTACCCCTGCCGACAGGCCAGCAATTTCTGTCTCCCTCAACAGAGACTTGCAGTTCATATCTGACTGGTGTCTCTCTTGGGGTATGAAAGCTAATCCTTCCAAGACCACATCCATTGTTATCTCAAGATCGAGAGCAGTACTACCTGATTTTATACCTATCACTCTTGATGGTGTTGTCGTTGATAAGGTTCATAGTGTGCAGGTCTTGGGAGTTACTATTGATGGGAAGTTGACGTTTGAGCTCCACATTCGAAATGTAGCTGCCTCCACATCTCAGAGGCTGGGTATTTTGAGGAAAGCATCGAAGGTTTTGCAGACCCTGTCCTTGTGTGCAAGTGTTGCTGGAGCTTCTTTTAACCTATAGTAGAATATTGTTCTCCTGTGTGGGCCTCGGCTGCTGCGTCTCACCTGCGGCTGCTTGACAGAGTGATGTCTCGTGTTTCTGATTTGTGTGCTGGGCTCTGTAACTGTAATCTTGAACACCGGCGCAGGGTTGCTTCGTTGTGCATATTTTATAAAATCTTTCACAACGATAAGCACCCTCTTGGTCGCTCGGTGCCAGCCCCTCTTGTGCCCCAACGGCGCACTCGCAGAGCTCTTGCGCTTCACGAGTTCGCTGTTCAGCTGCCTCGGGCGCGCACTACCCAATACCAGCGGTCATTTATGTATCGTTGTGGTCAGCTGTGGAACGCGCTGGATGGATCTGTTTTTGTAGATGCGGATTTGGACGTTTTTAAATGCAGAATCAATCGTTCCATCTCCCGTGATTGATTTTCATATACCATTTCTTGCTCTTTTCGGTGTCACATGCTGTCGTTCCCTGTTTCGAGCATTGGGTGGCGTGGGGACCTTGTGTTTTTGGCCCTTGCCTTGTACCCTCGCGGCTTTTCGCTCGCTTTGCATAATGATAAAAAATAATAAGTGGCGGTTTTTCTTCCGCACCCATTTGCTCAGGTGAGGTATACTCGGCGTACTGCTCTGCTCCTCAAGAGTTTTCGTGTTTTTTAGTATTTTCTATCATATGTAAATGTTTTGAATAGTCTAGTTGACTCTGCCTTCGCTATTGCGGGTATTGACAGCTTTAGTCAATCTGTTAACAGAATTATTCAGTGATCTCTAATCTTTTAATTCTTTTTTTTTTCCTCTCGCCGGACTGGCGATGTGGAGGTTTAATAACCTTGTGGAGTTTTCTCCGTTCTCACGTCGGTAGTTTAGTGTCTTAAAAATAATAATAATAAAAGGGCTGTATGATTAAACAGGAAACACTTGCATACATCGCAGTGGTTTCGTGAGCTTGTTTTACATAGCAAAATTACAACCTTAAATTTCAATATTGATCATAACTCATTGTAACAAGGGTAACAAATTTCATATTATACACAGAAATGAACACAATGAACTAAACTCGACTAACTTGACTAATCATGCCCTGCCCATACATTCCTCATGTATAATTCAAAAAGTCCAATAACATGATAACTGGCGTCAATTCCATTATTACGATATTACATATTACAGGTAGTTAGCTAACTGTGTTTACCTGTCGTTCATTAATCATGTTGTTCGTGATTGCAAAATATTATTATTACGGTATAATACATAGCATATTGAAAAAAAGGGTTAATCCCTTAGATTAGACTAAGTAGATTAAATTAGGTTAGATTAGTTCAGCTTATTTAGGTGAAGTGAACTTATGTGAGGTTACTAAAACATTCGATTGGTTATCACCGCCACCAAGAAAGTTCTGTTATTATTCGAACATGTTTGTCGCTATGTCTGTCTACAACACAATTCAAATAGGTATGGACGTATCTTCTTGAAATTTACAAGAACTGATAGGATTGTAACAGGGAACCAAACTGACGAATCGGAATTGGTGAGGATTCACCCGTCCGTCCGTCACTCTTTCTTCTATCTTTACGTACGTAGTTTGGCTGTCTCAAGATGCAGCTTAAGTTCATCCATATTTTACAGTGAACTGTTCATACGAGTCGTCCTGTAGGAAATTATTTCATGGCGAATTTTACTAACACTACTTTATCTTCATAGAAGGCACGTTGGAAACCTTTTAACCTGCATTCGCGGCTCACTAAACGAAAAGAATGCTTATATCAATGACACTGAAGATCGCAAGGTCGAATACCACCCAAGCAGTGGAGCTCTTGCATCGGTCAATGAGCTTAGTCAGCATTTGATGCCTGCAAAGCTGATGCAGAGGTACTGCTAATAACTAAAAATTGGAGGGTCGAAGGGGGCACCGAGCGTTGAGTAAGATCCTTCCATCGATGGCACCATAGCTCTTGACTATAATTATGTAGTCGAGTTCACCCTTTCTCTACTCTGAGACCAGTTGTCTTATAGCTGCAGTACGATCCAGTGCGTGTGAGTTTCTCCAGTAAGAGGTGCCGGCAAACTGAATTTGCCATTGCTCAAAAATACTATTACTACAAGCAGCCTACAACGGTACGTTTTCAGAGAGACGTTAATGATCGACTGCGAAGCAACGGCTGAAAACTCAGACATAAAGTTCAAAGATATACTGTTAGCCAGCAGTTTTTCCCGCATTTCATACTGAATACCTGAAAGAAGCTCCAATCCAAAGTTGTCAGTGCAAAAACAGTCAAGGAGTTTAAAAATCGTTTGACACACAATGGCAGCGATACCCTCTCCAGCTACAATCACCTATTCCAGGAGTCACAAACTCTTAACAGCCAAAGCTTCAGAAGCCACGTTAATCTATTATCATCCACGCCCTAACTAACTCTACGCCTCCGAGCTTCACGGATTTGCTGCAACAAATCGTGCTTGCAAGATCGTCTCCTTCGATGAGTTTTTCCCTTCTTTTCTTCCTCATATGTCAAAATGATTCCGACACAATGGCAATAACTCATTGAGGGCGGGAGCGTGATTCCCCTATACTTTTTGGGAATGGGCCTGTTGGACCGTCTACTGCCAGCTATCTAATCTAAACTATACAGCGATGATGTAACAATACTATAATGTAATTCATCGATAATCCCATCTTCGCCTTAAAGTTAATCGTTACTCAGAAATAGGCCGCATGTACACGACTGATACTACAACTTACCAATACAATCAGATTGAAGAGAAAGATAAAGCAGATCGCTATGCATTCCATCTTGGCAGTGTCTCACATAGTTACTAACCAAACTTTAGCTGATAATGTCAGCTCCACGCTCTATAATTCAATATTTTCACTAACAGTGATTCAAGAAAGGTAAGAGAGAACACGGAAGATTGTCTGGAAACGTAGGAAAGCAGCAAGAACGTAAGACACGGAAAAAATGTCGGAAAACGCCTGTCTTAGCTGACCCAAGAACTCGCCGATCAAGGTATAGAATGCGACCTATCGCAATTTATGTGTGTTAGGTTAGTTAAGAATAGGTTACCAGGTTAGGAAAGGCTTGGTTCAACTAGAATAAGTGCTTAACATAACTAAATGGCGCACATATCATCACTGAATCTCAAGTAGGCAGCGAACTATTCCGCCATTGAGTCCTTCACGAGTGGCTGCAGTAAAAGCTACTTATATGCTCCAAAATTTATTGAGGGAATCAAAGAGCTTAACCCGTTACAAGATTACTGTTCTTTCTTCGTTCAAAAATTCCTGTTAGAGAAAAAACCTTGTCGCTTGGTAGTGCAGTCTAAGTACGACATGGCTAAGTCTACAATGTTTCGCAATTGTTGCTTGGCGACGGAAGTGAACAGGTTCCAGATCAACAGTCAATGCAGAGTGTCACTGGTTGAGATGAGGTCATGTGAAGTTATTGCCATAAAATAAAGGCGATATTTGACCGCGATGACGAAATCAGGCATTTCGGTACTTGATAAATGTGTTCCCATATAGCATGCTCATTGCTAAAATACAACAACACTAGCTTACACAACTATTTTAGAAACTCATCAGCAAGAAATACAATGTGACGACAGTTGGAGGCAGAGTGTGGAACATGTAGTTATTGCAGGGATACAGTATTGAATGGAAAACAATTGTGCAAAAAATAATAACCAAATGTTTGTGAAATAGTATGTTAACTATTTTATGGAACAACGATCATTAGATATGAGGTTCAAAGCCTTTGGTCCACTGAAGATATTAAAAGCTGTATTTTATCCCATCATATACACATGCAGCGTTGGACAGGCTTTCAAGAAACCCTTCTTTGAAATGAGTTGCTGTCCATAGGAGAGGAGCTTTCTCTGTAAGGATACTTCACTGAATCTTTTCGATGGGATTTAAATAGAGCAGTGGTTTCCAAAGTGGGCGTTAGCGCCCC
>LQNS02277602.1:27068957-27087931 GCA_001587735.2 Parhyale hawaiensis | reverse complement strand
TGCTGAGTGTCGGCTATGAGATGCTGCATCCTCAGGTGATCAGTGATGCGCTTTTTCAATAGGCGTTCGATGGTTTTGC
This sequence comes from Parhyale hawaiensis, assembly GCA_001587735.2. NCBI lineage: Eukaryota > Metazoa > Arthropoda > Malacostraca > Amphipoda > Hyalidae > Parhyale > Parhyale hawaiensis. Next base: position 27,087,852 of record LQNS02277602.1, on the reverse strand, counting down.
TGACGACCGATGTAAGACTGATTGGTCGATGTCATTATTGTACACCTTATAAAGCATGCATAGCTCTGCTACTCTTCTCCTGTGGGACAGGTTCACTAGATCATTATCAGCGCACAGCCTGCTGGCTGAACTAACAAGTCGATCCAACAGACGCAAGTGAGTGTCAGCAGCTNNTGTGGGACAGGTTCACTAGATCATTATCAGCGCACAGCCTGCTGGCTGAACTAACAAGTCGATCCAACAGACGCAAGTGAGTGTCAGCAGCTGAAGCCCAGACCGGTGAGCAATACTCTAACACAGCCAGGAAAAACGCATAAAAACATTTGCGGGCAACCTGACTATCACCAAACACGGAATTCACCTTACGCAAGAGCCCAATCTTAGTGGAAGCACGTGACACCAACCTCCTAATATGCGGCTCAAAAGTAAGCCTCTCACCAAAGACAACACCAAGAATCTCCAAGGAGCTAGACTCCTGAAGTAAAGTGTCATCAATCTCCAGTTGGGGATGCTGCGGTACAAGTGTCCGAGACCGACTGATTATAATCATCGACTTGGTCTTACATAAAAATTAAGCTATCCAGCAGATTTTCCAAGACAAGGACGTAAGTATCCCTCTCTCCCTACCCCTGTCGTTTAATGATCACGAAGCCTATATATTGGAGCGACTAAAGTCAACCATCGGAAAACTTATAACGGCAGTTTTACAACGAAAAGTTCCTTCAATATTCAGCGTGGAACGCAGTTGCATGGAAGATTCTCCAGAAATATACCGTTGCTGAAGAATATCCATTTCAAAGCTTGACTACAGTATAACGTTTATATACCAGTGAATGTATGGGGACAAAACGACACAAGGGTATAGAATTCACGCATTATTGATTAGTATCATAATGGTTTCAACTGTTTTCCAGTCATAAAACTTATAGACTCAATGTTATTCTAGTATCGTTAATTTATATGAACCTACCTTTTTTCATTTATATTGCTGAAATTACATGTAAGTTTTGTTACCGTGACAGACTAGTTTTTGAGATACGTATAGTAAAAAAACACAGGCTTGACGTCATAATACATATAAACACTTTCTCTTGGCATCGTAAATATCGATGTCTTTACATAGAGAACCACATTCACGATAGGTAGTAGTATAAAGTGAAAACATTTTATTTATACGTCAAGCTTTTTAAGCTGTTTTTATAGAAGAACCTGGGTACCCGAGGAATGCTTATTTGGCCGGCAGCCTGGAACAGCCTTACTCGACAAGAATATTGTCCACGATAGAATAACACACAATTGTTGGTGGATTGAATGTTTGCTTGCTATCTTGCTTGTTCCTTAAGTTTGGTTGGTCCTTCTTTCCGACACGCTCTTAAGGCTTTAGATAAGAGAAATACCATATAGAAAATAATCAGATGAGATACCATGAAATTTCAGCCCTCAAATACGACGCCATATATACCATCTAGAATGTATGGTCGAAATACGCATTTTCTGAAACCAGCTTCGCACTGAAATGTAGCTCGGTATGATCTGATAAATTAAAACTACAGTACTGCATTTTCTGAGACCCGTATTGCTTACAAGTGTACCCTAGTTAGGTACTTTTTAATTAATATCGTTTTTGAGCGTAGTTTAGGAGAGGCTTCATCTTGGAAGGAGTTTTCGTTCCTGTCGTGCATGATCCATTTCGCTCATGCTTTCCTTAGTTAAGTTTCTTCGTGGTAGTTGAAACCATAGATTAGGGAAGACACAAACTAGCAGTTTTTCAGTTTTTTTTTTTACTTTTTGCTAGAACAACTAGGATAAATGATGACGTCACAGTCGTCAGTTTGTTGTTTTCATCATAAGTTGGTATACAGGATACGAGTTTCCCATGCATAGCTCCAGCCGCTCGAAATTTCGCCAATGCTTAACGCCTATAAGACTTTGAACCCAGAAGGATTTTTACAATTAAATTATTCTCAGAGTCGATTTGCTTTCTAAGAGGCTGACAATATGCTGTACAATTCCTCTATTAAATTTATGATCTCTCTCCTAATATTTTGTAGTTCTGCAATATTTTTCTAGCTATGTGATATTGTTCACGGCACAACACTGATGGCTGAACGATGACTTCATAGGAATCTCGAGGTAGAGCTGGGCTGCGTTTTGAAGTTGCCCGTCTGTGTTTTCGTTGAGACTGATCCACACTAGCAACCTTTGGTTCCCTTACAGTCCGTTCTCCAACAGACGACGCCGCTACTCTGACGACCGACAGAGGCTGTGCAAGCGACGCCAGAAAGCTCTAAGTTGCATATCTGACGCAGTCGATACGAACTTCGGGTAACTTCGTTTCATCAAGCGCCCAATTCCGGTAATATAGGAACATAATTTGAATATAAAGCAGTGTTGTTTACATCTAAAACACTTCATTTTTATAAAATATAATGGAAGAGCAGTAAAAATGTTCTAAATATCTTACAATTTTACACACACACTAAAACACGTATCCTGGCTAAGCCATAACGTTACAGCTTTTAGCTTAGGTATACATTTGACCAGAGCGCATGTACAGTCTGATTCTGCTACATATTACAATGTCAAAAAAATAATAATTGAACATCTAGACAAGTTAGATAAATTACTTTTTACAGACAAAAGAACTGCTTTAATATGCAAATTTTTATTATTTTCTCTTGAATTTAATTTCCAAACGACTCGATTTAGGTGTTTTATACAGTGAACCTAGCCCAAGCTTTCGTTGTTTTCTAAATAAAAACAGCAAGATATCTTAAGACACTTCACTGGTAATGGGAGATTAATTGATGATTTAAAGCTGATAATTTATTTTCTGGTGTTTTATTGGAGTGTATGCATGCTAAATAAACCGAAACTTTCGTACTGCCGTAAGAAATTATCGCACACTCCTGGTACGGCTCTTATCGACCACAGATCCCATTGAAACTGTTTTCTTAGTGAAATGCAGCATTAACAATAGCGTAAGTAAGAATTTAGGTAGTTGATGCAAGTACACTTGTAATTGCCGCCAATTTGCGTTGCAAAAATCTAGATTAATATATCGACTGCGTTATTCTGTAAACATGCTATAAGCAGGACGGTCTACGCAATAGCAAAGGGCCGTTCACACGCCCAGTCAAAAACACTTTCACTGAACGACTAATAGGTATATGCGGAGCAAAAGTTGCTTGTGTGAACTTGTCTTTCTTTAGTTTGTGGTTGAAAATTCACGCTGAGCCAAAGCCAAAACATTTTCAATTCACATTGCAGCCAAGTGAAAACTGCTCGGTCAAATGAAGAAAGAAATTGGGGAAAAAATAATAGTTTTATCTACTGCCCCGTGAAAAATCATCGCTTCGCCTAGGTTCGTTGATGATGGCCTGCAGTCATGAACTGAGAGCAAATGTATTTCCGATGTATAGAGAAAGTTGTAAAATCATACCCCATGGCAGCGGTATAAGAAGCTGAAAATACCTTTACTGTTTCGATTTCAACATTGGCTGAGAAAGGGTGCATTCAGTAGTGTCACAACTTCAAATGAATGAAGTCGATTTTTTCAACCATTTACGGGCCTTTTCTTGGCGAGCCAGGACAAAGTCAATCATAATAAGGATGCTTTTGACTTAAAAGTACACCTTCCGTTAATTTCTTGAGTTGAATTTCCGAGACGGCATCAAGTGTATATGTCTATCTGTTGCCAAATTAACTGTTTTACACTCATATAACTTACCTGCCTGTTGAAGAAATAAGTGGAGCTGCAGATGAGGAAGAATAAGGCGGACGTATAGACAACATCTATGAGTTCTCGTATCAGGACCTCATTGCCACTCATCACCCGATCAGCTACGATGTAAAGACTGACCACGAGCGTCATCCACCCAAACACTGGCAAAAATACGATAATGTTATCTATTAAATAGCGATTGTGAAGACAACTGGTGCAGCACCGGAGGGTTACTTTAGCTATATATTGTAGCAACTTGATGAATAAATGGATGGCTTCTTTCTTCTGCAACTCGATGAATGATTAGTTTTAATGCGGTTACTGTTTTATGTAGCTCCATAAATAAGGCTAAAAGACTACACAGGGGAGGCGGAACAGTGGGGCCTGGGAGCACTCTCGTCGTTCGCGACGATTTGTGTGCGTGTTTGTGTACGCGGATCGCGTGCGTGCGGGCGGCGTTCAAGTTGGTGCGCTTCGCTGCTCGCTGTGTCGCTGATTAAGTTAGGTTAGGTAAGGTTAGGTAAGGTTAGGTTAGGTAGGTTAGGTAAAGTTAGGTTAGGGCGGGTTAGATTGGGTTAAGTTAGGTAAAGTTAGGTTAGGTTGGGGGTTAGGATATGTCACCCTCGCCTAAAAATTACATGTACCTAATGACTCCACCCTTTAGGCCGTATATCTCGGAAATCCGAACTAATTTCTGGTCAGACGAATTAGAACCCTTCATAACATCGGGTAGGTTAGGTGAGGGCAGGTCTAGTTTTTCTAACAACCTATTTTTTCAATTTCGGGTCCGTCAATTTTGGGCTCTTGGGTGAGATTGTTAGGTTAGGTAAGGTTAGGTAAGGTTAGGTTAGGTTAGGTTAGGCTAGGTTAGGCTAGGTAGTGTTTATTTTACTGGTGACGCGCGCAGGAAAGCTTACTTGAACGCAAAATCGTCGTGAACGACGTGAGTGATGGACAGCCCGGGCTCACCCTATATTTGTTTTGGGTGGGCCTGCCCCCCTCCCCAATAATTCAAGGTGACTTGAAATTACAATATTATGATACTATATGCATACTATACAATATTACGTACTATGCGTATTGCAAGCGGACCATTTATCTTTCATCTCGTACTTGATATTTATGAGCACTGCTCGTTGTTCTACGGTATGTTCAGGGCTAGATTAATACTAATTTATACTAAGGGAAGCCCGTGGTAAGTTGAGGTGGAGCTGTCCTTTACCAAACAGGGCCTGGGGCCAAGTTAAGCTGAAACCTCTCAACCAAAGGAGGCCCAGGGCAAGTTTAGCTGGGCCCCTTTACCAAAAGAAGCCCAAAGTAATTAAGGTGCGCCCAAGGAATTTTGAGCCGGGTCCCCTTTACCAATGGAGGTGCACTGCAAGTAAAGCTGGGCCCCTTTCCTAAAGGAGGCTCGGGGCAAGTTCAGCTGGGAGCTCCCCAGATCCGACATGGTAGAGCCGTGGTTGAATTATTAAATATGCACATGGAACATTTTATGTACCTCTTCTTCCAGATGGGCCCCTGCTCAAACATAGTCAAGGGGCAACCACCTCCAATGCCCTTCTATAAATTCGGCCCTGCCCACATATTCGCTCTTGACGAAGGATTTCATGAACTTTATGCAAAACTAGCACGCAATTAACTGACCTTTGCGTTGCAGTAAATTTGTCTGCATGTTATTTTCAATCCAATGACTACTTCTAGCAACGCGAGAAACTACAGGCGAAACAGTGATTTGAAACGGACCGCATATTCTCATTGCCTCGCTAATTTCCTTAGCCTTTATTTTTGGTGATTTGGCTATAAGCCAATACGTACGTCTCTCTTATTGTTTTCTACTCTTGAGCATCACTCACTTATCTTTAAAACTTGTTAAAACATTGCCAGTGTTAAATCTGTGTTTCAGATACTGTATCTTATGGATTCCTTTCTGACTGATGACAAACAAGTTTTCGCTAGATAACCGTGTCTTGTGAACCTCAGCATAATCCAGTAGATATGAAAGACGCCAAGGGTTGATAGAGTTAAACCTTGTTAATAAACAGTATTATTTTTGTAATTTCGAACGAGAGCATTGGTTTTGTCACTCTGCTCTGAATTAAATAAGTACAGTATGTTCAACTCAAATCGATTAACCTAGAGACGGCAAAAAAATTCAAACTATAGCTTTAAATAAAATTTTGTTCCTTTTCAAGCGCAGTCAGGTTTCGAGTAATTTCATCTACACGATGAACGGGGCAAAAGCAGTGCATCTACAGTATACATATATATTATTTCTGACAAGTTAATTGAGCATAATGAGCTTAGTTTATCGCCGTCACTCATTATTCCGGAAAATCATTCTCGCTCCCTAGGCATATGTTAAGCATATTTTTCCGTTTCTCTCAAAACCTACTGAACATTCGATTGTGTTGATTGCTTACCCCAGAGAAACTGGCTTCGTTCATCTCTATTTGCGTTCTCCATTCATTTAGCCATGAAATTCATAATAACGCTGTCAAGATCAAATTCGGATTATGATGCTGCCCCCATCATGTTCTTAAAACGAACTAAAATGTTCATAAATTATTCATTTTTCCTGTACAGAATATTTTATTTATTTCTTCGTCGACATTCAGTACGTGTCCAACTCTCATTATATTTACTCAACTGATTTTCCAGAGGCAAGCACATTAATTCAATTAATTTTTAGTGTAACTTTTCCCAGTCTTTCCTACTTCTCAAAAACCATTCTTGGGGTCGAGTGGTTCGACTTGAATTTTTCTGACGAGAGTTGATAAGAATAGCTTCATTGCAGTGGCTCATCGATTTTTCGTATGAATAATTAACATACGTTTTTAGAAGTTAAAAATAAATGCTCTGAGAAGCATACTGACCTTTCTTTGTAATGCTGGACCAGCATGAAGACTTTGATTGTAAATTGAGTAGTAAACGCAATTAGAAGCATGGACAGCGAATCAATTACCTGGGTATAATCGAAATCCATCTTACGTTCCTGAGAAGTTGGAAACATGACACTGCAATGCACAGCGTATTGAAAGGCAAAAGTACTTCAACCCTACTTCGGTAATGATGGACTCTTTCTGGCGATATTAGTTTTCAATTGTGAGAGAGAAGGTAATTTTCAAACGGATTTTTATTGCAGTTTTTCTGAAAGGGAAAACTGAATGGTACGATTAGCGTTTCACCCAGTGACAGAGTCATATAACATTTCGGGTTAACTTTGATGCCGTCGAATGGAGAAGCAAACGAATACCATTAAAAGCAGACAAAAATCGAGGAAATCTAGCCTGGGATTTCAATTGCGCCATGGGAGGTTGCGGTAAAATAGGTACAGATGCGATGTGGGACTTTCTATAAACAAACACATCCTACGAAGTCAGCCAGAGGGGGGGGGGGGCAGCCATGCTGGGTGGCTGGGCCACCCCCAATATTTTTGACGTTCGGCGGCCCCTGCTACATAAGTTCTCGTAGTTACTAGCTGGAATGTTTAGAAATTCGACAGAACAAAAGCAATGCTCTCCGGTGATATCTCAGCCCAGTATCATCATAATTTGCCCCTGTCTAACACTGAAGGAACCTGCCGAAATTATACGCAACAGAAGAATTGCTCCTCAATAATTATGATGTCCTCGATATCGGACCCGTATCATCCAGACGAAGGGTGAAAAATGTACGAAGTCAAGCAATGAATCTTCTACTTAACCCTAAAAGGACCCGCGTCGTTCCTAGAAACCGTTAGAAATGATGCTATTCCTACGAAACGCGGGCATATTTGTTGGTCCTTCTAGGGTTGAGACCTACGAGCAGCAGTAGCTTAAATTTGAACTTGACTCCATCTCTTATTGCTTCCTTCCCAGGTCGTATCAAGGATACCTCAAGGATGCCCTAATTTTCCTCCAGCTAATACTGATGAAAGCATCACGGTCGTACTAACTAACTTAGTAATTACATCCCTAACTAATTGACGGAGGGACAAGCATAATCCTACTATAAAAGAACTCTTCGTGTATTTTTTTATTGCTATATTTCGTGTCCGCACCATTAGAAATATAAGCCAAAATTTTAGCACTTCAATCAAGTAGATCGTTGAGCTTGAAATGCAGTATCACGGCTACGGTGCGCTCACATTGCATATAGGCTGACTGGAGTTGTATTCAAATGTATTGCAGCAGTGTTTTACTTTGGATTTTGCTTCAGCCTTTCACGGTGGAAGACACACGTGAAAGAAGTAAAAGACTGGGCAGGGAAAGTAAAAAAACGAGACTACTACAGTCCCAAGAACAATGACATGCTACGTACCAATGGGAAGAGTGAGGCATCTATGCGACACAGTGTCAAGAAAGACTCGTAGCAAAAATGTTACAGAAGAGAATAAGAGCTGCTGATAGGCGTGAGGGGGAAGATGACGAAGCGGCAAGTCAGAGAAGAGCAGTGCTGGGCACTTGCGGCAATAGTTGCGTCATTGTGTCGACGACGCAATGACCATTTCATCGACGTGGGACGCAATGACGTAAAACTTTGAAAAATGGCACAATGACGGTGACGCAACTACAGTGAGGCAAATAAAAATTCGCGTCATATTCCCCTTAGACCCAAGAAAACGTAGTACTCTAGGTACAGTTTGTAAGGCAGACAATGTATGGTAGTTTTTACTATGATTCACTATTCAAACCCGAAAACTTTAGCCCACTATGGGGTAGCTATTGATGTGCTGAATACGAATTTTCGAGTGTATGATGATAGTTTTTTTTTACATACCTAGCGATTTTTTAAACTCATCATTTTATCAGTACTCTAGCGCAATTAAGAAGGAATTTTCTAATAAAATATGCATAGAAAACACTATAACATTGCAGAAACGAGGTATTTTCTTTTTGGCAACGTAATATTAAAGCTCAAATCGATGCATCGATCACACAAAATCATGCAATTGTTCGACCAAACGACAGAAACCTTATCAAACACCATGCGTCACCTTTCCGGCCAGTGTTTACTGACTCATTATACCCTATATTGGGGAATGACATCTTGGACGATTGCGAACGATAAATCCATGAATTTTGTATTCAATGATAAATTACTCCTCAAGGCTCGGAGAGTAGAATTGGTTCTGCTAATGACATCGCAGCTCAGGTAACCATTTTACAAACAAAAAATGGTGTGTGATAGTGAATACCAAGTTTGATTTAATATAAATTCAAGTTATTCTACACATCAGTATTTCTAAAACTGAGCATTTCCGACGGCTGTTACCTATAAATTCGTCAACTAAACATAATATTCGATATACTTCATTAAAATTTAACGTTTCTGTAATCTTCAGACTGAATAATAATGAATGAATAACCTAAGAAGGAATAATTTTTCCTGGTAAATTAGCTGAGAACAGAGTTCTTGTCTGTGGGAGATGCGCAATGCGAACGAACGGGGTTACTCGGAAGATCCCAATATCAGTATTTGTACAATCGAACGATATGGAGCAGCAGTCGTGGTACGGTCGGAAGAAAGGTCAGTTGTGGATTGTAAAGAGATCTACAGCTGTTGTCATGACTCATCATATTGAGACTGGATTTTATTTTATGGACGCAGAGATTCTAGGTTTATGAGTTTTATTCGGTTGGAAAAGTTGATGATGGAGAAGGCTTTCCTGTTACTGTAGTTAGTTGAATGAGCGTTTTGTTTTGCATTAAGACGTAGAATGGGTAGGTTTTCGCAGGTGCTAATCCTGTTTGAAGGATATGCCTAAATGTTGGTCAACGAGGGCTTTGTCATGCTCTCCAGTGCTGCCCACATACGAAGTGTTGTAGCTCCTGCATTGAAATTCATAAACATTACTGGACAGAAGGGGTATGAGAGGTTTACCGTTGAATCTAAAATAGGATCCTATGGCAAATTTGTGTTTTTGTTAGAGAACCTGGAGCTTATAAGCGAGTAAGCTTCGGAGATGTCAGTTTTCAGAGAGTGGACTTTTCGATAGTGGTTTTGCAGTAGTAGGGTACTGTACTGGTACAGATATTGTGCTGTAATATAGGGACATCACTGGGAAAAACATATTTTGCACTGAGACAAGTATTTCGAAGCTAGAGCACTCTCAGAGCGCATACCTCTGCCAAGCAAGGCAACGGTAACGAAATATTCGGATTGGTTCTAAAACTATGATTTCCCTTGTATCAACACCAAAATCTAATCATTTGTGCATTTTGACAGAATTAACAGCCTTTGTAATTTTATCGAAGATCCGTTTATAACTTTTCGAGTATTCTGCTAACAAACATTCAGCCAAACAATAGTCAAGCTCACAAACAACCGACCGACCATAATCAAAATTTTATCATTTATATCTGTCAATATTTCTAATAATTCCTGCAAATTTCATCAAAATCCGTTCGTACTTTTTCGAGTTATTTTGATAACAAGCAAAAAATCAAACACAGAGACAAACAAACGAACGAACTCATGATCCCTAGAATTTAGTCATTCGCTCTATGTATTGTACTAAACTCATTTTTCCATTTGTAATTTTTGGAGTTATAGCAGTAAGAAAATAGAGGCGGACAAACAAACGGATGAACGGATATTCAACAGAAGTTAATCGTCTGTTTCTTCTAACATACCTAACAATCCATGTAAATTTCATCAAGATCCGTCCATTAGTTTTCGGATTATCTTGGTGACAGACAGAGAGACAAGGAGACGGCCAGGCAAACAAACTAAGAAAACATAATCTCCTTGGCGGAGATAATAAAACTTCTGTTCACTCACATTGCACTTGAGCATTATCATAAAAGCGAGTCGGTATTTCAATCCTGTACTTTGAACGCCAACCTTTCTTCAATTTTCAGGTAATGTTATTCCTAGGAGGCTTCCGGTTTTGGTCCTTAGTCCTCGGTTTGCATAATAAATTCTTGCGAAAAATGCTGATAAACTTCGTGTTTCAGCACTGACAATCTGCACTACATGGCATTAAACAAAGAATTTTCACTGTGAATCCGGTCGTGAACAAGCAAAATGAACCCGTTGTTTGCATAGGTCGGGACATCTCAAAGGTTCGTTATGTGTCTGCAGCCAAGCACCCAGTAACCGTGATGATGCTTGGCATTATGTCTTCACAAGGTGAGAAACTGTATGCTATACGTGGTTCAAAACGGGCTGTCAATAAACGGACGCTGACTAGAAGGTCGTTTTCGCCATAAAATTTGTGACTTGGGTGAAAACAGTAACCAACTAGAGCACTCAGAGAGCCAGAGAGCGCATACCTCCGCCAAGTTAGCCAACGGTAGCCAAAATTCAAATTGGCTCTGAAACCATAATTTTCTTTGCATAAACTCCAAAATCCAATCATTTGTGCCTTTTTATATTAATAACAACTTGTTCAATTTTTTTTTGAAGATCCGTTCATAACTTTTTGAGTTATACTGTTAACAAACGTTATGACAAATATGAGTCAAACATACAAACGAACCAACCGATCTGCACCAAAATTTTATCATATATGTCTTTTACCATTACTAACAACTCCTATAAATTTCATAAAGATCCATTCCTTATTTTTTTAGTTATTGTGCTAACAAGCATAAAATTAAAAACAGTGACAAACTAATGAACAAACGGACCATTACCAAAATTTGGTCATCTACTCTTTGTTATATACCTAACAACTCATGTTAATTTAATCAAAATCCATTCATAACTTTTTGAGTTATGGCATCGAGAAAAATGACGCAGACAAACAAACAAATGGATGGACATATCTTCACCAAAAGTTAATCATCTGTTCCTCCTAACATACCTAACAATCCCTGTAAATTTCATNAAATCCATTCATAACTTTTTGAGTTATGGCATCGAGAAAAATGACGCAGACAAACAAACAAATGGATGGACATATCTTCACCAAAAGTTAATCATCTGTTCCTCCTAACATACCTAACAATCCCTGTAAATTTCATCCAAATCGGTTCATAACTTTTTGAATTATCCTGGTGACAGACAGACAAACAGTCATACAGACAGACAAACAGGACGAAAACATAACCTCCTTGGCGGAGGTAATAATGCAGACTTCGGCCTTCAGCAGAACTGTATTCAGCACACACGGTCTAAGTCGTGCAAGAGTGGCTGGGATCAAATATAAAGGTAAAAAAAAAAGGACTTCTGGCCTCCTCAATGTCGATGAACTGAAATCCTCCAAAACGCGCTCAAGAACCTCAATCCATTAAATACGTTCGACCTGAACCTCTCCCTTCCAGAAGGGATGGGTGCAGTGGTTAAAAGTATGTTACATATGTAAATGAAATATTCAAATAACCAATTTTGTCCGAATACACACCCATAATAGGTACCATCGTCCTGAGCGTTCAATGCAAATTATCAACGTAATAGGATTTTCGCAACACCCTCACGGAACAATGAGCGGAAAGCTGCTGAACTGTATAATTTACGTTGAAAATAAAATGCAACGTTTGCAACGGAAAATCCTGGGTAGGGAGAATGACATCTTAAAATAACTGTCAAGTGATCGGGATTCATGAGACAAATACAATAGTCCATATTAATTCGCTCGAGGCTATGGGTTTCCAACGGTTGCACAAGCTATATGTTGCCCAGAAGCTTCCAACCCTCACTTCCTCCTGTCGTTTTTTTTTTTAACTCGGTGCATGTCAACTCTATCATCCAGTCTGATGATCAGTTAAAATCAAAATAATCAAAGTTACAACAAGACTACACGACCCTTTGTCGACCTTCAGCATTCTCTCAGGAGGTCGTGACCATCAGGTTACTACCACTGCTCTAGGCCTTCCCACAATTTCGAAAATTTAAAATATTAGTGGTGGTCCAAATGTTAGGGTCACATATCTACATTATTTGAAATTTTTCCTCGACCATAACGGTAAACTAAAAAAAAACTGTGCAAAAACAGATACCCGTTCCTTAAACGTTTTCCGTCACTAGTTTGAACGTTCATCGCGTGACCCGTGTAAATTTGCTTGAGCACATGTTGGCAGTGTTTCAATTTCATTCAACTATGTAATTTTTTCCTTCTCGGAACCTCTTGTAGTCGAGCTGCCCAATAAAAAAAAAAAAAACTGAACGTAAGTTTAGTGCCATTGCTGTATACTGTACCAGGATATTAATGTTGCTGAGCCCACCTGCCATTATCATGAAAATAATAGCCGCGAAGTCGGTGAACATCAACGCCGTATCATCTACGAAGAGCAACAGTCGTTCAGCTGCTTGGAGTTCCCTGTCCATTACCATTCTCGTCTTGCCCTTCAAATGATACTTGGAATAGAGAGGCAACCACTGCTTTGTCTTTATGAAATTCACTTGTTTCATTTCAGCTAGACGCTTTAGAGATGCGAGACAGTGTGGAGGAGCATCGTCAACTGATTTTATTGTAGGTTGGTTCCTGCAGTAGTTCTGGGGTGCTTCTATGCTAGTGTGAAGCAGACTTGCCACAGCTCGTACGATTTCCCGCTGGGCATCTCCGAGGAAGTAAAGGATGCAGTACGCCAGTGAGCCATATATGTATGGTATCGAAAACACAGATATAGCTACAAGAATAGCCTTTGTCTGTATAAATTTGTCATCAAGGCTTTCGCTAAAGAAAAATTGTATCAGCTCAGCAGATAAGTAGAGAGGGTACCCAAGTAACAGGAAGTCGTTGATGTAAGACTTGGAAGAGGTAATTGGTAGCGGCAGTGAAGCTTTGATGTGGGAAAGCCTCTTCAAGATATTCTCTAAGCTGTCAAACGAATTACAAGTTATCACTCTTATCATTGTCATCAATGGATTTGTGATGGCATACCAGGTCGCTAAGAATGGTTCCGCTTGTTCGACGGTGAGGAATATAACTATGTCCGTTAAGATAATAATCATTGTCAGTATCGTGAGCAGCGATGAGTAGTATCTCCAAAATGATATTCGAGTGAATTTTCTTCCAGGAAAATAGCCCGTATAGGTGAATATTCCTGCCAAGCGTGCTAGGTTGACTAAGTAAGAGAAGACTGTGGTCCTCATCTTTTCAAAGATAGCTCTTATTTTTGGCTGTTACTGCTCCGCAGTGCACTAGAACCGGATCCTTCGTCGTGACTGAGACGGCGAAAAGATCATCCATTCATTTTATATGATTATCGAGTAAACAGATAATTCTGCTGGTGTTGTACCTCTAATGAGCAAAGCTTCACCAGCTGCAATGTATATTTTGTTAGGCGAGTATCAGCAAACTCATCCGAGTCAGAACAATGATCTTTATGTTGTTATTCGTTTAATAATAAAACATCATGCTTTGTAGAACTCGATTTTAGAGTGGGAAAACACAGCCATCGACTTGGTTCTTCAACTGCGACACAACTTGACGATTTGGGGCCTCGTGTTTTGTTGAAGGGCATTATCGATTATTATTATTATTATTATTATTATTATTATTCAGCTGCACATATATGTCTGGTAACCCAAAACAAAAGAGCTTATCAAATATGAGTTCTTAAAATTTATGTAATATTTTGAATTTTTCAAATCTAGTTTTCAGCGGCTTAGAATTTGAGAAGTGCTGAAGTATTTTTTAATTTTAACAATACATGAAATAGCTGTTGAAGTAAAAAGTATTCAAATTATATGAGCGTAGCATAGAGTGTACTATTGTCTACTTGAACATTGCAACAAAAAATCTATGCGCACTTATAACAGAATATAAAAAACTGCTGAACGTTTCACCTTTTTTTCTCCATCACTTAAACAATTTTCTACGTAAATTTAGCAAAATGCAGAAGAATATAATGAAAATCCATTTGAAATGTTTCATCCGCAAACCACTGGCTAAGAAATTATTCATCAGTAATATGCTGAAGAAAACATAAAAATAAACGTGACATTTACTACTGTGGGCAAATTTGTGGTTCCAAGGTCCATTAATTTATTGTATTATCGTCCGTTGTGCAATATTCGATAATATTAGATTGCTGGCAATAGATAGACAAACAGGCCCATTCTCAGAGGGAGCCAAAGTCCATGCTCTGGTGTTTCTTCGAGCAAGTGCCATGACGATATTGTAATAAATTCAAGTGCCAAAGGGAAAACTGTAGCGAAGGGGGTGATTGCACAAGTATGATCATTTGTAGCCCATTAGTTGGGGTTCTCAGATGTTAATTTAAAATTGGAATGAAAATATATGCTGGAACAAAGTTGTCACTGAGGTATTTAAGCGTTAGGATAAGGTGAGACATAGAGGAAGAGTTTGAAGTTTTGGAGGGTGCCACTCCCACTACTCGTCTAGACTCGTTTTCAACGTGTCGACTGGCTGTGCTCCAATAACGTCCGATAGTAAAGTTTATTCCAAATACTCACTGTGAAATAAAAAAAAATGCTTAACTTACGTAGTTCTTTGATGCTGATGTTTAAGGTTTGGTCTGCTGGTACGGATTAGATTACGAATCGGAGGAAGGCATAAAATCTATTGACTCTGAAGGTGCCATCTAGGCAACACTTTCGAAATCGGAATTTTTTCTAATAAACAGACAGTATTCTCCGATGCTCTCTTCTCGTGATATCGGCGCTTTTCATGAAACATTCAGAATGTAAATTGTATGAGAGTTATCTCAGCTGTATGAAACAAAAATTCTGAGTGCCTAAACAACTCTACGTTGTACATTAGAGCAACCATTGCCATACTAAATCTATTCTACCGCTAATCAATGATGGTGCCCTATAGTGAGAACTTGGAAAATAGAAATATATGGATATACATTGGAATACAGTAGTCGATCGATTGGTTCATCGAAATATGGGCCTTTTGGTTCGTTTACTGCCGCCTATCTAATCTAGACCCCACGGGTCCTAAATTATCTGGATCTTCAGATGAAAAAAATCTAACGCAGAGCTACAAAATTGTCTTTGTTCGGTATGCTCACAGCGGATGTTCTTGACCCGTACTAGAGAGACCTCGTTTCTGCTGAGTCCTCCCACATTACTTGAAGTGTTTCACGGCATAAATAGTGAGCTTAGGGTCGATCGATGTACATCTAATCTAATCTAATGATTAGATTAGATAGGCGTCAGTAGACGGACCAACAGGCCCTTTCCCCCAGAGACACCGGGACTTAGGCCCCAGCTCTCTATGAGCTATTGCCATTACGTTATCTTCATATAGGTGACATGGTAAAGAAGAAGAAGAAAAAAGGAAAATCTCTGCCAGGTGTTGATCAGAAATACACGGAAGTGCTATTCATATCCGCTGATCTGCGGAGCTCAAGAGTTTGTTACTCCTGGTGGAGGACTTGTTCTTTGTTGCGGATGATGTCTTTCCCTATACTTGTCAAGTCGATTTTTAAACATGTTGACTATCTCCACACCGACAACGTCGGAGGGGAGTCTATTTTAAAAGTTCACTATGAAATACGGAAAAAACTGCTGGCTTAAGGTTGTTATTTAAGCTTTATGCTTGAGTTTTTTGCCGTTGTTTCGAAGGTGATCATTGTGGTTTCTTTCAAAAATTCCCTCTGTAGGTACGTCGTTGAAGCCAGTCAAATACTTGAAAGTTCCTATTAGTTGTACCCTCGGTATATGACACAGCACAATAACACTTGCTTGGTGAAAAAGTACGCTTCTATATGAATTTTCATCACAAAATCCTTCAAACACCGTTACCGTCTGCAGCACCATGAAGCCCGAAACGTTGCTAAAGAAAATCCTACAGGAAGTCATTAACAGCAGACACAACCAAAATCCGACACAACCGAAAGTCGGTGCTGATCATGTATTCCAAACCGAAAGAAACCCTGGGCAAGAAGCCCCACCTAAACTGAAGGGTTCGGCATCTAACAGTCTCCAAAGTGAAAGAGTGCGCATCAATCGTAGCACGAGTATTTCTCCTAAAGACCTTGAAGGCAGGGACACAGGAATACAACCAACGTCTCTCATAGCCTGTCGCAAAACCACGTACACGTGAAAAAATAACCATCGCCTCAACCGACCTTATATACGGAATGTCAAGAAAGTTTACTTTGTTAGAAAATGCATATCTAAAACTCTATACTTTCCACCGGTACTTAAGACTGATCCTAGAATCCCAGCTGAACACAGTTGCGATGGCTATGTAAACAATCAACCTGTGAAAATGAAGAAACTGGTACAGCATCGACTATACATAGTATCTTTTGGATAGTTACGGCAGCAATAGCAAAAGAGCAATGCTTAATATCCCGATTCAATTAAAGTCTGTCCAAGTTTACGGTTATGGCCTCTCATCTTAGCTGTTGGGCCGGACTTTATGATACAAAAATATTACAAAGTTAGCATCCAGTCTCGAGTTATTTAAGTGTACTCTATGCGAAAAATTGCAATGGAGATTCTTAAAGAAGCGTAATTGGGATCCGGCTTTTGGTGACCACGTGGATTAAATAATTCTTGCCATGCACGAAGCTCTCCAGCAGGCGGCGATGATGCAGAATAACTGAAAAGCAATGTTAATATTGTAAAGAAACCTTCTATATATTGCACTAGAACATCATTTGGAAACAAAATCTTGAAATAATTTGATTTTAAAATTTTGGCAGGGGTCCATCAGACTGTATAAAAAGAGAGGAAGAACCTATTTAACAAAGGTGAATACATAGCACTAACTTTGCGTTTAGTCGTTTCGTCCTATAGATTGTTTTCAAAAGGAAAAGCAAACAATCTCTTGGTCTTAAATATTAAATTTGTAGTTCTTAATAGGTTGACCAGAGTCGGTTCAGCGACCTCACCGGACGCACAGGCACCAAACTCGCACCCGCTGTGTACGTTTGCGACTATTCTGTGTACGTGCATCGCTGTGCGTACGTTCAAGTACGCGCTCATGCCGCGCCATCACCACCAAAAGTGCAGCTATAAGCACTGTCTAACCTAACCTAATTCAAGCTAACCTAACCTAAATTCTAACTTAACCTAGTGATGGGGCGAATATTCGCATGCGCAACCGCGGAGCATCCGCACATTTTTTATATCCGCATCTGCATCCACGAACGCTAAGAAGGTAACATCTGTAATCGCAGCCACATTCGTGGATGTCAGAACTGTTAAATCTACAGCGAAGAAGGCGCGGATTAGCAGGTTTATCACTGTACACCAATGTCATCCATAGTGGTAAAAAGTGAAAACTGCAAATTCGCATTTGTATTGAAATGCGTGCAAACGCTGTCCCTATCAACCATGCACCATCTAAGTTTTTATTCCCCCAAGTGTTGTTCATACTGCCGTTGTGGGAGTGGGTGTGTGTTTGGGGTGGGGCGAATATTCGCATCCGCATAACATTCGCACCTTTTCTGACGTCCGCATCTGCATCCGCGGATATCAAGATGGCAATATCCGCAATTGCATCCGCCTCCGCAGATGTCCAAAATATGAAATCCGAACCATCACTAAACCTAACCGGCGATACAGCGACTTGTGGCAATGAGACACAGCAGCACAGCACACGTACTTGAACGCACAGCGCCATGTACGTACTCAGAATAATCGCTCACGTACTCAACACGTGCGAGTTTGGCGCCTGTGCTCGCCGGACTTGGATGCGTACTTCAACCACCGCCAGAACCATGGGTAGAACCGGATACCTCTTCGCTTTCATTGCATCGCATCGAGTCCCGCGCGGGAAATTCAAATCAGGTGGAATACGGGGGGTAGTAGGCAATGTAGCAGGGCGTGTGAGTCGGGGGAGGACTAGAGTGTCGAGCATGTCGTTGTCGAATGCAGCAGATATGAAGGGGAGAGGGGTATCTTCATAGAGGTGATGAACAGAGAGTGTGGAGCTGAGGTAGTGTGTGGGTGATTTGATAGAGAGGATGGGGGTTGTTTTGGGTTTTGAGGAGGGCATGACGGAGGGGGCTATGAGGGGCTTCAAGACCTTTTTGGAGAGAGAGAGGGGGGTTGGGGGTAAGGTTGAAACGGATCCGGAGTATTCGGCTGAAGCTAGCCTAAAGCCCCTAACGAACACCGTTATTATTATTGGCGTTATAGACTCCAAGTCAAAGTCAAAAGCAGCGGTTGGATCAGAATGGAAGATTTGTTTGTCGTCGCAGTTCTCTTCTGACTGCGTTAAAGGTCGGTTGTCCGGTGTCGTTAATTCGCATACTCTGGTTTAACCGGTTAATAGTGTCGGTCATACGTTCTCGAACTGTTAAAATACAAATT
>LQNS02277602.1:26980286-26991439 GCA_001587735.2 Parhyale hawaiensis | reverse complement strand
ATGATGATGTCTTTGGACTTGTATTCAAATTTTCTGGTGATGAATCCCAGTACTCTGCTTGCCATTTTCACACTCTTGTCAACTTGCTGACTGTGTTGTAGCTTGTTTGTAATAGTGATTCCTAAGTCACGTTGTTGGGTGACAGCAAGGAAGGAAGCTCAGCCGTCTACCCTAAATAGGTAATAACCTGAGAAATCATAAAGTACATGTCTTGTCAACATGCGGTAGCTACTACCCAGACAGGGAGCTCCCTTCTATAGATATAAGGCTCTGCCTTAATATCTTTGCAATGATGCTGCAGGCAACACGACGGGTCTTCACTAATTCTTCGCTGTCATTATTGACTGCGCGGGCACTCTAGTACTTTCCATAAATTAAAAATCAAAATTGGAGCTTTTGAATTCATTTTAAAAACTTGCTATTTCAGGCATTGAAACTGGACTTGTACAGAGAAGTGGCCGAGGTGATTGACACGGACCTGAAGGAGCCATTACAGAGGCTCAGTGACATCATTGCAAACAGCTCTGCTGGAGTCGGGGAGAAGGCTTGGCGTCCATCTGGTGTTCCACTGGAAGACCTCGCCGCTCACGATGCCAAGGTTTGTCCTCTGTTGATTTTAGGGGTACAGGTGCGTACACTGGTGATCGGGTTGTAGAATTGCAGTTCTGAGGGTTGAATGTATCTGGGTGTGTAGAGTTTAAATTTGATACCCGCCTGTTCAATTGTTGAAGTTGTGTCGTCTGTCTTCCGACTCTGCAATCCTGCTTGGAAGGGCTCATGTTGACCCTGGAGCAGCCACTCTGTGATTATGTTTGCATCGTGTATCTACCTCATATTTCTCGCTTACACATAATCCCAATGTAACTGTTGTTTGTGCAAATTTTTTCAAATCATACTATTGCTGTTGGGAGCCTAGATTGATTACAGGCCACGGCAGCTAGGATAAATGGAGCTGTACCCCTCAAGGGGGCCTGAGATGGGCCGTCGGTTAGTTAGGTTTGTCCATCCTATATTATGGGAGCAGCGACCCCGGGAGTATTGTGTAGATTACCATACCCATTAGCTAGGCCTCTGAGAAGTCTGTCTTTGTGCACACTTTGTTTCCTTCCGATGTCATACTCTTACTGAGCTTACTTCTATCTGTTCTTTCTCTTCTTCCCGACTTGCTGTTCCCATGCACGTTGATCTTGTGTGGTAACACCCTCGTGCATGGTTTCCACGTTTCTCTTGGTAGCTATATCGTATCTGCCTTATTTCTTCCTCTGTTACAGGCTCTTCAGCAATGTCTGTTTAGGTTTCCGTGCTTCTCACACTCTTGTAAGGGACGTTATGTTATACTGCAGGCTGTTTTTTTTTTTTCATGTGGACTCGTGATTGGAAGATTTTCGATTAACGTGAAATAGCATTATAAAATGAATGCTAAGCTGTCATTATCCCAGCAGAAACTGGATAACCTCACGTTCCCTTTCCTGCTGCTTTCTTCTCTTTTTGTTGTTCATTCTTGCTTTGTGCCGCATGGCTGAGCGACTTAATTCAGCCGAGCCATGCAGGGTTAGAGATGCTCGCGCCTCATTTCCTGTCAGAAGGGGCGCGCCTCCCAAAATTTGAGACACAGAACTCGCTTATGTGAGTTCGCCGTCACTCACGACCTTCCGACACAATTGCTGAGACAAGATATTTGACCATCGGCGCGATGCGGCTTAGAATCGTTGCACTAACAAACCGTGTTACTAGTTCATCATTATCAGTTCAGAAATAGTTAGTAGCGCGGTCAAATGCTGTGTGGCAATGGAGTCTCCATTGTAATGTTAACCAAGTTAACTTTCTAGTCTTGTCACTCGAAGTAGAAGTAGTTATGGCCGTGCAGTGACATATGTAATGTGGTAAGGTATAATGATACTGTGATATCCAGTCACGCTAAAACCTTTCCAATGTCCCTTGTATTGTACTGTATTATGCTTGTGACGGCAGTAAATGTTCTGTATTGTGAGTAAGCTTGGGTAAAAATAGTGCTTGTTGTTTGAGGGTGGATGAAAAAAAAATTGCTCCTCAAGATTGGGTGAAACATTTTTCTAGTTTAGTTGAGTTCCACTGTACCCAGAGTCCAGATTCTAGGCAGTCAGTCTTATAACAAGTTCTGACAATTGTATGTTTATTTTATCATGAGCATCTGTAGCACTATTTTCTTCAGCCGCTGCTTTGCTCACTCAAGTCTGGTCTAATATTAATCCTTCTGCCCTAGCTTGTGTTTGCTTTAAAGGGAAGTAGCTAAACCTAACGAATGCAGGGTTGGTGATTTTTTATTTATTTATTTTTTTCATAGTTTCTTAATGTGAAATAATAGTTATTGTTCATATTTCTTCTACGATTGTGCTAAAGATGATACTTACTCCTAAAACAAGTAATTTCCTGCTTTCCTTGTGCTTAAAATTTTCAACACACAGTGAAAAACACAAAGTAAGGCAATTGCAAAAAAAAAATCAAGTAGGGTATTACAAAATATAGTGTAGCAAATGGTGGAATAACAATTGGCTATCAGCCATGCAATTCCTGAGTAAGTACTGGGAAAATAGCTTCAAGTTGAGAAATAATAGGTAACTCAGTAAAATAGGCTATACATGCAGGTATGTGAATGATTTTTTTCAGTTGTCTAACCAAATTTTTCCATGAGTGGTGAACAAGTTCAAGTTGGTTGATTGTGTGCAAATGCAAAGGAAAAGCAAACCTAATTTAACAAGAGATTCATAGCATCTCACTGTACAGCTGGGAAAACAACACTGAAAGGTAATGACTAATGGCACACAAATATTTCTGCAGCAGCAGCATTAAATTATTTAAATACCATAAAAATTAAAGCGATGCACTTTCTCTTGTAGTAGTAATAATGTAGCTAGCTATGTAAAGGTATAGGTTGATGAATTTAGTAAGGGGAACCTTAGGTAAGTTGAAAAATACATGGTGTTGTATTCCATATAACTAAGCTTATAACAGTTAATCATTTGATAGTGTAAAAGTATTCCATTTTGAAGAGCAATGAACTTTATACATTAAAAATCATGATATTTTTTATTTAAAAAATCAATTGATTTAATCAATGCCAACCCTGCTGCTATGGTAGTTACCTAGATTGTGGCTCATTAGAGATTAGATTTTATCAAAGCATTGAATTTATTTAAGTATGAAAATTTGAATTTAGGCATGTATCTACTTCCTCTTGTTTTAATTATGGAGAGGTATAGGTTATTGAATTCTTTCAAGGGGAACCATTGATGTGTTGAAAGATAGAACTGGTGTTGTGTTGCATCAATGCTGATAAGAGTTAGTCATTTAATAGTGCAAGAATATTCCATGTCATGAAAAAATCAAATAGCTACACAATAAAATCATGATTTTTATAGAAAATCAATTAATTTTATCAGTTAATTAAATAAACTTTATTTGATCAATTGCAACCCTGCTGCAATGATAGGTAATTAGATAGTGGCTCATGAGATGAGTGATTAGATTAAATCCTAGCATTAAAGTATTTAAATATCATGAAAATTTCAGCATGTGCTTCCTCTTGTTCTAATTATGTAGGAAGCTATAAAGAGGTACCTATAGGTTGTTGAACTATTTTGGGGAACCATAGGTACCTTGAAAGATAGAATTAGTGTTGTGTTGCATAAATACTCGTAAGAGTTGAATGTTTGATGGTGGATAAATATTCCATTTCATGAAAAAATCAAATAAATAAAAAAATCGTGATTTTTAAATCAATTGATTTAATCGATTTGATTTAATCAATGCCAACCCTGAACTAATGTCATTCTTTTGCACTTGGCCATTATTGCTATCAGTTGTATGAGCGTACGGTAGGTCATAAGTTAACTATGTACTAGCTATCTGGACTGCGAGTATAGCATGCTATGGCCACACTATAGGTACAGTCTTATGCCCAACTGATGAGCTGACGCTGAGCTTTGAGGCTACCCTGGTGCACCGTGTGAGTTGGTAGCTGATATGAAGGCCATGCGAACTGATTATCCACTCATAAGTTAACTGAGGGATAGCCTAGTGTGTTTCTAGCGTCACTTCGTTGTCTGTCAACAGTTGCTGCAGTATGAGCATGACCGCATCAAAGAGGGGCTGTCAGCTGAAGAACAGACTACGAAGGAGCTCAAGGAAAAAGTGTTGAAACTTCGGTACAAAATTTCTGACCATGAGAGGTGTGTAGAATCTGCGGAGGTGCTTAAAAGCATTGCTTGCTGTATGCTATCAATTGCTGGTTTCAGTACTGGTTTTACCAGCTGGCTTGTATTGCTTCTCAGTCGATTGGACCGCCTAACATTTCCTTCATCTGAGACTGATAAATGTATTCTGCAGCCCTTATGAAGTAGCTACGTAGGTTCAAGTTATTTGCTCTACTCAACTATTCATACACAGCTTTATTCACGCTGAATTGATGTAGCTACCGCATGAGGCCCCGAGAGGAGTAATCCGGTGAGTGCCACCGCGATCATTTTCTAGTTAGATGTACCGCTGCATTTCCCAAAACCTCTCCTTTCCGTGCAACGACAGTTTATGGGAAGAGTCGGCCGGCACTAAAGTGAAAATTAATTTGTATCGAGTGGCCCACCTCGCTCACCCAACCACTCCTATTGTCCTGGAGCTGTATGTCTATTCCTTTGTGACAATGCGTGTATAACCTGTAATATTTACCTCCGCCAAGGAGGTTATTGTTTCGTTGTGTTTGTCTATGTCTGTCGCCAAGATAACTCAAAAAGTCATGAACCGATTTGGACGAAATTTAGAAATTGTTAGGTATGATAGGAGGAACAGATGATTAACTTTTGGTGAAGATATGTCTATCCGTTTGTTTGTTTGTCTGCCTCATTTTTCTCAATACCATAACTCAAAAAGTTATGGATGGATTTTTAGGAAATTAGCATGAGTTTTTGAGTATATAATAAAGAGTAAACGACCAAACTTTGGTAATGATCCGTTTGTTCGTTTGTCACTGTTTTTAATATTATGCTTGTTAGCACAATAACTCAAAAAATAATGAATGAATCATTATGAAATTTATAGGGGTTGTTAGTAATGTTAAAAGACATAGATGATTTAATTTTGGTGCAGATCGGTTCATTTGTTTGCATGTTTGACTCCTGTTTGTTAGCAGTATAACTCAAAAAGTTATGAAATGATCTTCAAGAAAATTGCACGAGCTGTTATTACTATAAAAAGGCGCAAATGATTAAATTTTGGAGTTTATACAAAGAAAATTATAGTTGCAGAGCCAATTTGAATTTTTTGCTACCGTTGTTGTTGTTGTAGTTATGTGGGGGGTGGCTCCGGAGGGGGTCGGGCATGTGGCGGAAGGTATGAAAAGGAAGGCAGGGAACACAAGAAGTCAGTCACAGATAAAGGACTGTCCCATAGAGAGGTAGGAAGGAGGGCGGGACACTCAAACAGGTGGTTGACGGTGTGAGGGGCGCGGTGGCACTCGGGGCAGGAGTCCGAATCCGCCAGTCCGATCCTATGGCGGTATTACATCAGGGCAGAGCAGAAACCTGAGCACAACTGTGATAGAGTGGAAAGGGCCGCACGAGAGAGGACCGCCTCATCAGGTGAAATCTCCGGTGGGGCAGAGCCCAAAACCCTGTTAACGGGTAGGGGGTCAAGTGAAGCTTGCACGGCACATCGATTAACTGAGGAAATTGCTGAGCGGTACTCTGGGGAAGGCATGATATTGTCAGTAAGTAAGTGGTTCATGTCAGTTTGGAATTTGGTTGCTAAGTTGTGGCGGATGAGGCGGGGGCCAGCCTGTGTGGTGACAACAGAGTGTGCTGGGTGTTCGGGACGAAGGGCGGAAACATGGTATTGACGGCACTGGAGGTCGAGGGATTGATCGACCTTCAGCAGCTTGGACTCAGCGTGGAGATGGTCCACGGAAGTCATGCGGAGGCAACCGGTCGCAGTGCGGCGAGCGGCGTTTTGAACCGTCTGCAGCTTGTGAACCGCCGACTGGCGAGCCCCAGGATACCAAACAGGAGCCGCGTAGGTGATGGGAGGTCGGACAAATGCCCTGTATGTGAGAAGCAGGGTCTCCTTGCACTGGCCCCAGCGAGTACCCGCCAGGGCCTTTTTGCTACCGTTGCCTCGCTTGGCGGAGGTATGCGCTCTCAGATTGCTATAGTATAGCATTGTCTTTGCCTTATGCTGAGACTTTGAAAGCCGTCGAAGATTGTGTTATGCCAACGGCAATACGGTCAAAAATCGTATATTTTCGTTTGAGCAAAGCAAACGTACCTTTGACGGTTACTGGTAAATGGAAAAACTAGATACTATTCCCTCTGATTTCTCCTTTTATGGTTTTTTTTGGCTCTGCATGAACATACATTCATTCAACTTGTTATAGATTGAAAATCACCGTAATACAATCTAGCTACGGTGAGATTTCAGTAGGGTTTGAATGTTGCGAAACTTGAAAATAGTTTCCTCTCTCTCTCTCTTTATCTCAGCGCCTCGTATAACGTTTTTTTTTTTCCTTCTGTATTGCGTTGATTTGAGAGAAGGCAAGTGGTGAACTAGCTGTCCCAGATTGTTGCTGCTCTTTTATTTAGCTATTAGCCGTGCCTGTGGCTGTTTCCTGTAGCATATGAGTTTTTCTACTCTCTTGTGTTCAGTTTTTATTATACTGGCTTAGGGAGCTTGAAGAAATACCGTATGTGGTCTTGAAACGTTAAATGTGTTGTATTTTGCGATAGCTATTATTATTATTTTTTTGCAATCCTGGTAGACATATAAATGAACAACACTATGGCTAAATTTGTAGCTGGTGTTTGGTGCCGTCGTGTCATCTACCGTACATCGTCATTAGTGAAGGTTCTTTGCCTATAATTTCCTTATTTCATAGCACAACTATTTTGATGCGCTACTGATCAAGGGTGACAATGTCGACTGTCTTGTCCGCAACTTCATTAGTCAAGTAGAGGGCCCCGCCTGCTGCTCGCACTGGTGTTAGCCATGAGGACGATGATTTCCTACCACAGTGAATTTGCTCAGACTTGCATGCCAGGCGATGTATGTAGGTCATCAGTGCTTCACCCCATTCTGACTACTTGCTTCTACTGATGATGCTTTGTTCTGTTCTTCCTCTACTTTCCCGACTCCCTGTTCCCATGCACGTTGACTCGTGCATGGGTCCCACGTTTCTCTTGACATTCTTACTGTCCCTTCCTTCTTCCTCTCTTTTGATCACAGTGTACTCTGTGGGTAGGGAGGCTTAAACTAGGAATATGATAATAATAAAATGCTTCACCCACTATGACGTTACTGGAATCTGTGCTGAATTGTTTCTCTTGATCGGAGGCTAAATTGGTACCTTGGTATTGCTTCCACGGTAGCTGCATGCTTTCGTTCTCAGCTCTAACACCTTGTATCGCTCGCTGGTTCGATACTCTGCCAGACACTCGAGCTCTTTGCAGATCTTTGTGTGCTGACTCGGCAAGTTGTGTGTGCCTACTCAGCGCTGTGGCAGAACTGCCTTCCTCAGAGATGAGGGGAGTGGGGGGTCTCGGGTCATTTGTTCCTTCCGTCAAATTGGCGCCATAGTTCTTGGTGACCCGAGGGCGACTGCGACTACACTTACTCATCTGGGGCCAGTGGGCCTATACCCACAGCACAAACCTGTGCATGTGGGTTTCCCAGGTGAGGGTGTGGTCAAAGTTGACTTTACCTTTATAAGATATAGTGTGTCCAACAGCGCCTAAAATATATCGCGACTCTGTCGTACAAATGAGAAATGCCTATAAGCCAATGACTAAGATAGCGTTTAATATTCAGAAAGCAAATTTTGCAAAATGAGAAACCCGTAGGAAACAACGAATGTTTGCTTAACAACGCACCAATAAGCTCCCTCCCGAGCAGAGTTAAGTGTGGGTCAAGTAAATGTTGGCCCATGTAATGTAGCCTGAATACTTATTATTCTAGGCCCGCTCTCAGTCTGAGCGACCTCGCTGCAAGACTCACTTCCGTATTAACACCATAGACGAATAATCTCCTTTATCGAAATGGCACAGCCTTAGGTTTATCCATCCTACACTTAGAATGGAAACAATAGCTTTATCTCAGAATTGACCACATCTCGACTATTTGGCTATAAATTTCAGTGAAAATTTCACTGAAAGTTAAACTTATGATGCCTATAGTGTCTGTAAATTTTCAAGCGACCAATCATGCTGATTCTAGAAAGAGTGTGTATTTTTTGTCAATTTTACGTATTTCACAGAGCGGCGGTAATAGCTTTTTAATTAAAATATATATATATGTATATTCACAGTTTTATATCACCAAAGGAGAAAAAATGAACAACCCAAATGAGAAAAATATATATTAAACAAATAAACAAAAATTCCATAGTCAAAAGTTGACAATGATTGAAAAAAGTTTTATTTGCCAACATAGGATTAACCCCTATGGCGTTTAATAACTTCGATAATCATTGAATCCATGCAGCTAGTTAGTTTCTTTATCACAGAAGGTGGAACTGCCCATGCTGCTGCAGCAACAGCATCCCACAAGGCAGATTTTGAGCTGTACTGCCTTCCATCTGCGTAAATTTCCCATTTCAAAAGGGCCCAGAAGTTTTCAATTGGGTTTAGATCAGGTGAGCACAGTGGCCAAGCCATCAGTTTCTCTCCATGGAACCTAAAAGAGTCCAGAAATGCTGTGGTAGTACGGGCAAAGTGAGAAGGCGCATTATCACGCATGAAAATCAAGTTTCAATGCAACGAAAGGGGTATGTCGTCCAGCCATGGGACCAAGGCATCCTTCAACATGTCACAATATGATGCAGATGTTATTTACACGCCATCAGGTACTTTGAACGGACCTTGAAATCGATCCCGTATGATACCAGCCCATATCATAACACACACCTCCCTGTTATTGACGTTTTACGCATTGATGACACTCACCTCGAGGTAGCACCCAACCCTTTCTCCACCCATCAGGTCCATCAAGGGTTGCCCAGGTTTTGTCGGTGAAAAGAACATGATTCATGTTGATCTTCATGTATTTCTCTGCCCATTCCATCCTCAAAATTTCATGTCTGTGAGTCAGAGGAAGCAATTTCAGAGGAGATTTGACAGAAGCAATGGAGTGAAGGATGTCAGTTCTTATAATTATAGTTCCAGCCCAGCAGCCTTAAAAATTGAGTTTCTTGTTTGCCCGGATCTTTTATGTAGCTAACGAACCACATTTCTCGTGTCTCTATCAATAACAGTCCTTGATTGCCCAGCATCTGATCGTTTTTCTATGGTGAAAGGTCCTTCAAGAATCTTGTCACTGTGTCAATATGGCGTTCTATTTTTCGGGCAATAACCTCAGGAGAAGTGCCTGTAGCAGTTTCTTTGATAATTTCTTTCTCTTTTTTGGAGCTTTTCTACGTCCCATTTTAGCAGAATATATAAGACGCTATTATTGTCCTTCACCTAAAAAAATGCAAAGAGTTTTCAATCAGGAGACACAGCAAAATGTAAACAAACTCAACAGTGTTGCCATAAGATGTCACGATTTTCCTGCAAGTTTCATGAAAATTTGATTTTGCAAAAATGAGATATGGTCAATTTTGTGCTAAAGCTATCATTTTCGTTTTAAGTGTATGTCTTGGAGACCTCTTAGGGGGGTATAGGATAAGCCATACGGTTAGGTGCGCCCAGAAAGCTAAGAGCGTAACAGGTGGACTCACGAGAAACTAGCATCGAAAAGTGACGTCTCATCGACGAATGGTACGGCTGAGCAGCCTACAAGCATTTTAAAATACCTATTTTCGCCAGCAAAGTCGTTGTCAGCTGCAAATTCAAACCCCTAGCCACATTAATCAGTGAAGAGAATATATACTGGTTGAACAATGAACATAATAATTTTTGCATTCTAAATTCAGAAATGTAAGCAATTTTGCCTAATCGGGTCAGGTTTTCATTCTATTTTAATTTTAAGATTATAAATATTGGGAATAACACATCTTATGATGAATTTTATGCGCGTACTAAATCCCAATTTTTTGTGGAATAGGTTATAAAAAGTGATAATAGAGAGCGTGAATGAGTATTTTATATTTTCTTTTAACCGGTTATTGTATCTATTGTCATCAACTTTCTAGGCAATCACCAAAATCGACAATATGAACGTTTTATTATTTAGCTCCTGAAAATCTACCGAGCTATAGGTGCATGCATGTCCTTTAAAACGGCTTTCTTTTGTTCGCATTTAGACTATATTCTGCAAAACTGGGGTGAGAGTGTTTTCTCAGGAATGTTCGAGTAATGGAGATGTACTAGAGCCGATGGGAAGTGAATCTGCTTGTAGGCAACTGCTGGTGCCTCAAGAGGGATGCTCCAAATGTACAGCGCAGACAGAAAACTGTGGGAAAGCTAATTCTCTCGCAATAGTTTTGTCACTTCCTTATTTTTGTTTAAATACACAAAACTGTGAATGAACTTACTTCACTTTCATTTTTCATCTTGAAGTTCCCATAAACTCTAGTTGTGTCCCATTTTAGGCATAGGTTATATATTTTCCATTATTTATGTGGTATTTGAAAAATATTAATATTCAGTTATTATTTTTCTTGAAACTGAAACTGGCCGAATTTTTCTATTGATTTTATTTGGTCTCTGCGTGTTTTTATGTTTGTCGGTAACGTAACTCGCAAAGTTATTAACAGATCGTGAAATTTGTATGAATTGTTAGAAATGTTGATGAACACTAATGACCAACTTTTGGTGATGATCGGTTTTTTCCATTTGTGTGGTTGACAAATGTTTGTCAGTAAAATAGCACAAATGTCATTTAAGGAAATTCACGATATTTGCAGGAATTGTTGTAAATTTTAGAAGGCACAAACGACTAAATTTTGGTTAACATTTCGGGCGGAGGTATAGACGCTCTCTGAATTCTTTAGCTTGTGCAGATTGAAGGAGGCATGAACTTCTATAATAATAATAATAATAGCGCAGCTTGACATGATACTACGGTGGTTATTAGAGTACGGCCAACAGGCCAGGGTCTGTCACTTCAGTCTCACAGGGAATTTATTATATTTTCAGAGAGCTCCAACTACGCCTGAGTACGCTTCAGGCAGCGTCTGCCACGCTGAGCAAGGATGA
>LQNS02277602.1:26962941-26980147 GCA_001587735.2 Parhyale hawaiensis | reverse complement strand
AGATCCAGACCAGCATTTAGATGCCAAATTATAATTAAAATAATTTCAGCGTGAAAAGAGTTTTGCGGAACGTGCTTGAAAGCAAACTAACTCTAGAGTAGTTTTACACTTAGTAAATTAAACAAGCCACTCATGTGCCGCCCATTTTCCGGCTACATCACCATATTCATGAGCTCCGTCGTCGCAGCTACCACTCACTGACCACTGTATAAATGCAGATTACGGTTACAGCATACCAAAGCTCCACCCACAGCCCATTGGTTGTGACGTGAGCAGTTTGGTCAGCTGACATCATTCATCCATAACCATCGAGTGTTGGTGATGTCGTCGAAAATAAGCTGACGCCATGATTGGCTGCGACGTCAGCTGCGTTAGTCACTTGATGATATCTGTAAGTCTAAACCGGTACACAAGTCTAATTGTAGAGCCCTTAGTCAAGAGCCATTTAGCTCTTGTTTCGGATATGCATTCGTTGTTTTTTTTTTTTTCTTTTTTTTTTGTGGTACCTGCACTTGCAATGATCCTATTGGCGGTAGCCACTCGTTGAGTGGCAGTAGTGATAGCCTGGAACGATTAGCTTTATTTTGTCGGGGACTTCAATCCTCTCTAAAGGAGTCTCTGCTTCAAACCAAGTTTATTTTATTATCAGTAACCAGTTATTTTTGAGGCAGCCCTCTCAACCGAATTGGTAGCCAAGTGGATTAACGGTGAATCTCAGTATAATTTGAACGAAAGTTCTAGAGTGCTTGGAGCACGCCTATTGGATGGATTACTTGCATCATATTCAAGAATTGGAAGGACACGCCTTCGAAGTATCTGTTTTAGTGAGAAGTGTACGGTGACTGTACACCTCCAGTTAACTGAGAGTTACATTGATCCAGAAGGTGCCTATTTTCTAGGATCAAATTGGTAGCAACCGTGAAAATATTGCTCAACTTTTTTTTGTTACAGGAAAGATTAATCTACTTGCCTATGTTTACTATTTTATTTAAAGATTTCTGTGGTCTGGGCGGTCATTTCCCGCCCTGCAGTGATGCTCAAGTTTGAACCTCTAAGGCCAGAAGTTAAGTACTGAATCTCCTTCACATAGTTACGCCCTATATGCAAGGGGTCTGTCCCGAGCTCGGCTTTCTATGTCAATATTCCCTTTCGATCTTTTACGGATAAGCTTTTGTTCCATTCTTCCTTTGCTCGTTCCTTACATACGAGAACGAAACACCAGCTACTAAATTAGCTCAACAGCCTCTGGGGAGTACTTAATTATTCGAAAAAAGAACGTGGTTGTATCCTGCACCTATCGACTAATGTGGGAACTCCCTCAATACAATAATTATGTTCCTTGCACAATGGTCTTACTTCCATAGGTTCCTTGTTTTTCTTGACACACTACTTCTTCCTTCCTCTCATAGAACGCCGTTTTCACTATAAAGGCCTTAATGAACCTTTATACTGTAAGAGGTAATTACAATTACCTTCTTCGTCATAGATTGTCTTAGCGGCTGTTTTGTTTTTTTGTTATACGGCTATTGTTTTTCAGTCCGCTGCATCCGTGCAAAGGCCGTGTTATTCGGTGGAAGTATGTCTCAACTCATGTGTTACGGCCCTCAGTGAGCCACGTCACTTCACTGTTCAGTGCCTCTTCCAACCTTATTGTAAAGCGTGCCATCTGATGCGGGTTACAATGTGGGAACACCTTCGCGCATGGATTCCCCATTTCTATCGGCATACTATATGTCCTTTGCTTCTCCCTCTGTTGCATCGCCGATGTTGTGGAAACTGAGGCTTGAACTATTCAATATAATAATGATGTGGGTTATGAAATAGCAAGAGGACAGAAGTGTTTATTTTCTCAATCTGATATTCGTCTGCTCTGTGGTCCTTGCTGCGTGGAGTCCTTGTACCTCAATATCTCTACGGACTTCATTTTCCTACTTATGCTGGTCTTCTTTCCTCACTTTGTTACCGTGGGCGTTGGTTCAGATTCGATGAGGGAACACCTTGTTGCTCATGGGTTCCGCATTTTCTCAGCGTACTGCTCGTCCCTTGTTTTTAGTTTGTATTTGAGTGGAAAAGGGAAGCATCAGTTTCTCTTTTTCACTAACGGTAAACACTTACGTTTTTGTGTATATGTTCCTTGTGCGTTCTCTGTTTCTTAGTAGTTAGACATGATACTGATCGCATGAAAATTGTAATCTTTGCACGTTTTATAATATAGCTACCTAGTAAAAAGTAATGTGGGCACATTGTCTTTGCTCGACGCTAGAATTCCATCTGGATGTGCAGGGTAGTAAGTAGCTATGACTCCTTTATTTTTGTTTCATGCTTTGTACGGTACTGTACCTGTGGACTGAAAAACGGAATATTTTGAGGTTTCGTGTTTAATTAACGCGTATGTTCATATGACTGTGATACGAAAATGATACATGGTGCATATTTTTCTCATTTATTTTCACCTTTGAATGTAAGTTGTAATTTTCGCCCTCTTCCAATTCACAGCGTAAAGCCGAGTTCTTATAACCTCTTTCGTTGCCGTCACAGCCCGTCGGCCAACGAACGACGCCACTACTCCGACGACTAACGGAGCTACGGTGGGCGACGGCAGACTGCAGCAGGTTGTATTTTTAACGCCGTCGACGCGAGCTTCGGTTGAGCTTCATTTTATGAAATGCCTGAATCAATTACTTTTTTATACATAATTTGGACATAAGACAGTGTTGTTTCCTTACATAACACTCATTAATGAAAGAAAAGCGAACATGTTCCAAATCTAGAAATTTACGGTAAAACGCATATCTCGTTACAGCCATGGCGTCACGGCTACTACTTAGGTAAACATTTTATCACCAGTATTTAGGAATGGGTCTTCTACTTGCTCCAATTTACAATGAATAATAGCATATATATTGAGACAGGTTGCCCGAACTATGAATTTATACAAGCAAAAGGAGTGCTTAGGCTATATAAGCATAGTCTCACTGTTTTTATCCAAGTCTTATGTAAAAGTGAACCTAACCTACCAGGTTTTTTGTAAATGAACGCAGCAAGATATCTAATGGCACTTAACTGGCAGTGCAAGATTTGTATTTTTTCATTAGTATAAGTTGTATACTGTACATTGTTTTTGCAGTTTTACTGAGTGCATGTAGTACGTATAAAAAATGAACCGACTGAGCAATTTGTACTACCGTGATATCTTCTCACGCACTGCAATTGCCCTGCCCGTTGATAATAAGTGGTATCAAAACTGCTTGTTTTTATGCAGTTTTTGCATAAACGATATTAATAAAATGCAAGTACACTCGTAATTTCAAACAATTTGCGTTGCGAATCTATGGTTTTCTGTTAATTTGGTGTGTGGAGAACGTTCTACGCAGTAGCAGAGCACCGTTCACACACCCAGTCAAGTGTGAAGCCCCACGAGCCTGTCAGCAACATTTTCACTGAACGACTGATAGACTTGAGCGAAGCGAAAGTTGCTAACGTGAACTCGGCTTAAGTAGTTGGAGTGCGACGAGGTTCTGTACTCGCCCTTTCGAAAAACAAACCCCATTCATGACGCTCCCATCCGTGTCACAATATCTCGGATATCCGCCCCTAGGGATCATGCGTCTCTGACTTCCCCATTCCTCGAGACCAGCTTTGCTGCCCCTCTGTAACATCTTATGCCTACTAGGCATTTATCCGCCCTCTCTTCACCTACGCTGCTCCAGTTTGGTATCCTGGAGCTCGCCAGTCCACGGTTCGCAAGCTGGAGACGGTTCAAAACGCCGCTCTCCGCACAGCGACCGGTTGCCTCCGCATGGCTTCTGTGGACCATCTCCACTCCGAGTCCAAGCTGCTGAGGGTCGATCAATCTCTCGACCTCAACTGCCGTCAATACCTTGTTTCCGCCCTCCGTCTTGAACACACAGCCCACTCTGTTGTCACCGCATAGGCTGGCCCCCGTTTCATCTGCCACAACTTGGCAACCAAATTCCAACCAGACATCCACTTACTTACTGACAACATCATGCCTTCTCCACAGTACCGCTCGGCGATTTCTTCCCTCCATCGGTCTGCCGTGCAAGCTTCACTAGACCGCCTCCACGTAAACAGGGTTTTGGCTCTGCCCCACCGGAGATTTCACCTGATGAGGTGGTCCTCTCGCGTGCGGCCCGCTCCACCCTATCACAGTTGCGCTCAAGTTTTTGCTCTGCCCTGATGTCTTATCGCCATAGAATCGGACTGGCGGACTCCTGCCCCACACCGTGAACCACCTGTTTGAGTGTCCCGCCCACCCTATTACCCTCCTTCTCACCTCTCTATGGGACAGTCCTCTATCTGTGGCTGACTTCTTGTGCTCTCTGCCTTCTTTTTCATACCTTCCGCCACATGCCCAACCCCTCTCCCGGAGCCATCCCCTACGTAACTAACTACAACAACAACATGAGTTACTTTCCGCAGGGGGTGTTGTATCTGGCCGCTGCTCCTGCCTATGTTATATTCTATGGTTATGTAGTTAAGCCGAGTTCACATTAGCAACTTTTACGCCTCGTAAGTCTATCAGTCGTGCAGTGAAAATGTTGCTGACTGGTTCGTAGGGCTACGCACTTGACTGTGCGTGTTAACGGTGCGTTAATAGCCTACTTACTATTGCGTAGAACGTTTTCCACAACATATTTGCAAAATAACTATATAGTTGCAGCGCAAATTCGTTGCACTGACGAGTCTATTTGTATCAACTACCTGTATTTTCAGTCGCGTTTAATAGAGAGCTTCAGAAAAAGCAGTTTAGATACAATTACCATTCGTCGCCAAGCGGCAGAACAGCAGTGTATAATAATTTGTTTTAGGTCAGTACAAAAGGTTCGGTCTAAACTGTTTGTGATCTGTCTGTACAGCAATAAAATGGTAGAAGCAGAATTAACACCTTTAAACTATTATTAATCTCTTACCAGTAAAATGTTATTAGATGTCTAGCAGTTTTTGTTTATAAAACAGAAAACTTTCAAGTTAGGTTCGCTTTATAAAACTCCTGAACTGAGTGGTTTTAATATAAAATTTGGATATAAAACAATGGGAATTTGCACATATAAGCACTTTTTTTCCCCTCTTAAAAGTTTAGTTCAGCCAACCTGTCTTAATATGCCCTAATTTTTTTACGTTTATCACGTAACAGAATTCAAACATACACACGATAAAATGTTTACCTAAGTGATAAGTTATGGCGTCATGGCTGTGGCGTGATTCATGTATTACAGTGAAATTGTAAAGTAATTGCAACGTTTTCGCTGCTCTGTCCTGCGTTGAGACAAACGAAGTGTTTATATATGTAAACAACATTGTTTTATGCGCAATTTATATTCCAAACGCACTTGAATCGGGCGTTTCATAAAATGAAGCTCACCCGAAGTTCCCGTCGATGTCGTCAAAAATACAACCTACAGTATTCTGGCGTCGCTTGTTCTAGCCCTGTCAGTCGTCAGAGTAGCGGCGTCGTTTGTCGGCCGACTGGCTCTGACGGAACGAAAGTTCCTAATGAGAACTCTGCTTTAGGTGGGCTGCCGATCAATGTGGTCGACTTATTTTGTGGGGCTCTTTCCTGCTCCCGTGTTGGGGGTAAGGAAGGAGACTTCCACACCGATCTCTTTCTTCTGGCATCTCCTTTCTTTGTTGCTCTGAGATGCCTTGCTTTCGGTCCCGGAATTGGCGCGCGCACTGCCCAAAATTTGAGGCAGAACTCATTGAGGAGAGTTTGCCGCCAACTTGACTTCTGGCAGGAATGCTGCTATAAAATATTTGACCTTCGGACTTTGGTGTGGTGCGGCTTAGAATTAATATGCTAGCAAATTTATTACTACTACTCTGTGCAGGTGTCGCCACTTGCGGACAGGCATGGTTTTACTTCCTTGATCGAACCATAATTTTAAGATGTCCAGCAGTTCGTCACGTATAAATATGTCGCGTAAATATATTTTTATCCTCACTTCTCGAATGCGGGCGATTGCGGACAATATCAACAACCTTGAACTTTTAGGTGCGGGCAACCCACGTAATTGAGGAATTTACTATGCACAGCACTGTTACTTTGATGTTCAATAGATAGAACTACCATCTATTCGCGGCATTATCATCTAAATGAATGAGGAATGTTTGGAAACGGAGCATCGCTCAGCTTCCAAGGTGTGCAACCGACTTAGTTAGGCATAACTGCGCAACAGTAACCTTTATCGTCATTAGGCATAAGTCAAATTACCCGCAATCCGCGGGATTTTTTTTCGAAATAATGGCTGCAGACAGTTCGGAAACAGAGTAGTATCGCTCAGCTTCCAAGCTGCAGACAACCCACTGAAAAAAATTAGAGGAATTTAACTCGTGTACAGTACTGTTATCTCGGTATTCAAAAGATGTAACTCAATTTAATTACCAGCTTTCCTCGGTATCTTTTTTGAAATAACGATTGCGAACAGTTAGGAAACCGACCGTTGCTCAGCTTCAAAGGTGCGTGCGGAGTACCGACTTCACTTAAGAAATAGAGGAATTTTTTTAGTGACGGGGCTTTTTCAAACTATCCGCAGTCATTATCTCGAAAAAAAATGCCGCAGATAGCGGGTATTTTGGGCACAAATATGTTTATAGGATATTAATATGTAACTGCTAATCACCACAAAAATTATTGATCAAGGATAACTAAACCATGCCTGTCCGCAAGTATCCGCCTGAAAGGAATGAGGGTTTGCAAAAAGTTAGTCCCGGGTCTGAGGAACCCCTGGGGTCTTGAGACGTCACGATATTCTGACGGGGACAGGGTCCGCCAGAATATCCATAATCCCGCTGCAGACAAGTCTTTTGTCCTGTGGTGTCACTTCACTGCGTTGCTGTGTTTTTGTAAACAAGAAAAAAAGAACACTACTTTTAGAGGAGACATTCGCTAATATTTTGAAAAGAGAAAAGTCGCTGCACTAGTGACACGAACTAAGCCAGACGATACGATGGTAAAACATTTTATTGAAACTTTTGGTAGACCCACAGTTGTGTTTGCAAGAACAGTGCTGAACGAGGGCCAAGGCGATTATACAGAGGAAGAAAGAAGGGACATGTAGTAAGTTCTTAGAATTATTACTAGCATCCGATAGCTATCGAGACTAGATGAAAGAGATAAAAGAGTTGAACTCAGGCGAGTTCCAATAGTCCAGCAGTGGTCAGTCAGTGCGGTACAAGACATGATATTACGCGCAACGCATCTCATATCCCCGGTTGCTCGGCTGAACTAATTCACTCAGCAACGCCACACAGAGCCAAGCAACGAGAAGACAAAAGAAAAACCAGTGGGGAGAGCCCTCGTGTGACCCCTCCCACTCGCGAGCAGATAGAATCCCATGGGATGGTTGCTTACTACATTAACATTCAACAGAAGAGCCCACGTAAGTAAAATATAAAGGACCTTCCTTACACTACATACTAACCTCTGCGGCTAAGTGCAGTATCTCCAACGGAAAAGGCACTTGGGACCACTGGGGCGAGTGATGCCCAAATAGATCTCGTATATTCTGGCGGGACGACAACCGGTCAGAATATGCCCCTGCAGGCAACATAGATAGAAACTTGGACTACACAAGATCAACGCACATGGGAACAGCAAGTCAGGAAAGAACTTGAAGAACAATAAAGTATCGCCAGTAAGACTATAGAACTGGAAGGAAGTAAAGTGGGCACGTAGGGAAGACTTCCAGAGGGCCTAGCCCAGGCTACGATAACGTACATGGTCTTCCTGTGGTCGCTGCTCCCCATAACACAGGACAGTCGAATCTGACTAACCCTAAAGCTCTTCCTATGCTCCCCACGGGGTGCTGCGCTACTATGAGCCTGAGTCAGCTAAGGGCGCCAGGAGGAAGAAGAAACAGCTTGGTCGGGGTCTGTACCTCTGAAAAAAAGGTTAAACAGTAAGTATATAAATCAAATACCTTGCAAAGTGAAAACGATGGAAACTCACGAGAATGTCATAATTCCTTTGCAATCAAATCCAGATGGAAACTCACGAGAATGTCATCATGCCTTTGCAATCAAATCCACGTCGCACGCTTTCACAATTAATTCATCATTCACATGGTCTCTCCATTCGGGGGTAGATCCTCCGCCCAAAAGCCCCAACACAACCGTTCTGGGAGCAAAAGTGACAGTGCACAAGAGTAAAAACGAAATCAAATCTATCCGTTTATTTATTTACGAGAAAAAAATATCTGTAGAACAAGGCACACGGGCAGATCTGGTACAAGAAGACTTATGGCTATCACTACCTAATTAGAGAGAAAATTACTGCGACATTACTATGAAAGAAGTAAAAATCTAGAAAGTTGGTAATGGTACTACATGCAGTCTCAGCTTGAAAATTTCACACCCACAGAGGTCCCGGTCACTGACAGTAAAGCGCCAGCAGCAAAGAAAAACGGGCAGGAAAAATGCTTGTAGAAGGAGCGCGAAAAATGAACGGAGTGCACAAGGTAACCAGGTAAACAATGAAAAAGAGGACCAGTTTACACGTTATACACTAGAGTAAGCGTACCAAAGCACAAGGCAATATTTTAGCAGAGGGAGAGAAAGCAAACAGTAGCGTGACGTTAGAAATGTGGAAGTCAGGGACAAGGCTATAATGAAACTGGATCGAAGAAGAGGAAGAACCGAACAACTATCAGAACTATGAATATGGAAGGAAGCAGAGTGGGCACGGATAGAACGATGTCACAAAGGCTTTGATAAGGCTAAAGTAACCTATGGAGAAATCAAAACTGATGTAACATCACTTCATTGGCTGTGTCCAATACAACCAAAGTCTGCAGTTAGGCCTCTCTTTTCAGTAGCTTATCACTAAGAACAAGAAATACAAATTACAGTCATTCCTAATTCAAGGTTACGATAAATTACCAGGCTAACGTCAGGTACAATGCGCAAGGAAACGTTTGCTTAGAGCTTAGTGCCAAGTTGAAATGAATTGCTAAAATGAAGTTTTCCCGCCGTAGTCGACGGGCGCACGATACAACAGCGATCCATTTTTTTTTGTTGAAACTAATCCACCGAATGGAGCACACATCTTATAAGGAAAAGTAGTGAAAAACAATGCTTTATCACAGTACAGCGGAAAATGAAGCATGCAAAATAAAGGAAAAACGACTATAAAAACAAGAGTCACAGATTCAGACTGAACTTCAATACTAGAAGTTTATTTGTCTAAAGCTCTCGCACGACTGCTTAATTT
Organism: Parhyale hawaiensis; assembly: GCA_001587735.2. Classification (NCBI taxonomy): domain Eukaryota; kingdom Metazoa; phylum Arthropoda; class Malacostraca; order Amphipoda; family Hyalidae; genus Parhyale; species Parhyale hawaiensis. Next base: position 26,970,915 of record LQNS02277602.1, on the reverse strand, counting down.
CAACAGCTCGGCCACACAGTCTGTGGAAAATCTTCACTTTATCCCATTTACAATCTTACGAGTATGACACTTCCAGTTTTCGTAGCAAGAGCACATTGAGGTGCGTTACCAAACGTCAACACTGGCAGCTAAGGGGTTCAAAGTGAAAATGGGATTTATCACGCTACAGACAAAAAACCACCAAACTATACTGTATATCGCAGTGCGTTAGATGCTGTTTCCAAGATATATTACTTTTAGAATAGCACAGCACGGTTTAATGCATGATATTCCTTCGACATACAAATATCGGTAGAGCGCCTAACGGCTTAACATATGCTGTTCCCATGTACCACAAATATTAGTCCTACGGGTCTGAGTTAAAAATAATAGTGTATCGACAGTCACCCCTTCTCCCACTCCAGCTACAGTTGTCTTGTAAGGCCGTTGTCTGTCAAATCAAACAGAACGGCTTCGCTGAGGCATGCAAAGCAGATACCGAGCAACTCCAATTCAATTCAATATTAGCAGACGATTCTCACTGCTTTGCAGCTCAGGAACTCTTCCAAGAAAGTCTCTCTGAGAGGTAAACAAAACTCGTTAACATATGAACGTGTGTCACAGCACTTACGGTACTCGATAGTATACAATTTACAGCCAACAACGAGCTAAGCTTAATGACAGTCATTTTGATCGTATCAACACTAGCTTTCGGAAATGTTAATATCAAGGTGCAGTCTTTCATTCACATCTTGGAGGTAGACTTCACGGTTGTTGAGTCGGAGTCGGACGTTTTGTTGGAGTCCAAGGAGTCGTACATTATCCATCAATTCCGCAACCCTGGACTGGAAACACACTTTCGGATGAATATCTTCGAAATTTTAAAAGCTCAATTTCACTGGGTAAATCTATCAAAAATTAGCAATATTTGCTTCATCAATCGAGAGTAGATCCACGGATTTTTTTACCCTCTGTTGCAGTCATCAAGCTAAAGCAAAATGTTTCCAATTCGTTATGGACTGCGTTTTTTTTTTTTGTACTAGTTTAACTGGTCCATCAACAATAAAAATACCTTACAGTTAGCCTTGATAATGCCATAACAAGCTCCGCAGATGTAAAATTGTCTAACGTTTACGTCTCACTAAAAGCAATGTATCAGCCCTACTCTTGGAAGTGTAATTTCACCACTAGCTAAAAACATGGCGGTACTAAACGGAACGCTACCCAAACTAAAGATAAAATTGATCAAAATCTGAAATCAGCCTAAAGCAAGGAAAACATTCCATTAGCTACTGGAGCTACAAGAAGGTCCAGCATCAGTGTCGGAGCAACTCGGTCCAGCAGCTGGACTGTTTTCCTGGTCTGTTTGAGGCACTGCAGACTTGAAGAAGCTGTTGATGTTTTTCTGCCACGAGGGGGTGGGCTGCGGATGGTACGAGTTTCCGCCTGAGAACCTGCGCAAGAAAGATAGCCTTAGCTCATATTCAAACTTGATTGATCAGTACGACTATATAATTACAATCACATTGGAAAGTTTCAGCCTCTCATTGTCACTGCACTTCCACCAGTACAGCTTAATAATAAATACGCGGGATTTCAACTTAGTGAATTTTTTTACAGAAAATCTGACACGTAATGACAACATCGCTGTAAGCTGTCATTTAGGCATTTGTTTTTCAGGGTGAACGGCGATAAAACCTTTCAACACCTAAAAAAAATGGGGCGACAAAAAGCCCTAACCTACAATGAGAAAGCTATTAATACCAAGGAATCTGCTCAAGGTACTTCCACTCCTAAAGCAATTGCCGAAAAATATGTTATATCAGCAGTCAACACTGCCATATTGATTCCAAAAGGACCCACATCTACAAAGGCAGAGAAGATCCAATGTCGGGATTTCCAAGACCGGGACTGATAGACATCTGAGGACTATTGGCTGTCATCTCGGTGAATGACCTGGACAATCAAGCAAGTCCATTTCATCACCAGTCGTCCTGACGTACCGAAATCCACAAAAAAAAAATATTCTCGTAACCGTAGCCTCCGTGGAGGCTCTGCTGAAAACACTCCTCTTATAACAAAGCGCAAAGGTTTGAGGATGGAATGTACTAACTACTACCGTACCTATATTAGTCTTGGTTTAACTACCATATACAGGAATGAACCATGAATTGGTCTAAGATGGAACAAGAGTTTCATTCACTCCACCAATGGGACCTGAATAACCCTTTATCTACCTGACAGCTAGGCAAAAGGTTGGGTGTATTTCAGAGGAGCGTCACCATCGTCTGAGGCGTCAACAATGGGGTGGAGGAGTCACCGTATATGTGCAGGCACCATTGGGGACAGACTTGTTGGTCTTATCAGAGTACCCGAAGGAATAAAAGTGACATCTGCTGCCTATTGCGATCTCTTGGTTCCTCGCTCATGACATATATCTACCTTATTCTCTAGTGCGGGACTTGGTTGTTATGCGTGACAACGCTCCCTCCCACGCTGCAAGTACTACTCTGTCTACTCAAGCATTCTTGGTCTCTATTGGCATCCAAGGTGAAAAGCTGATCTGGCCGCAACTTTACCCGAATTGTAAATGCAGAGCTATTATCAAACGAGCCGCTTATGCCGACGGATGATAATAAGAATAAAAAACAACCTTATCGGAAGTCACCAGCACTACGGCAAAAGCAGTCCCACGCGCCACTCTTAACAACTTAACCGATTCCATAACCATTAAACTTTCTGATTCAATAAAACTTACTGGCGCTCAAGTGGGTAAAGAATAAAGTTCCATAAATGCAACTGTGTTATTGTAATTGTTTATTAAATATATTCTGAATAACACCTTGTTGATCAATCTTAACTTCTTATCTAGGTATGCAACCAAAGGTAAATATTAGGCAATTTTCAAAGAAAAGTTATTACCGACAGCCAGTCAATTCCAACCGATTTCAACTTTTTTTTCTTTTCCAAATACAAACCACTGCCGACGATGTTGCCATAACGTATCACATTTTTGATATAAATATCACATATTGATTCAGAAAAACAAACATTTATCTTTCTAATGTTTAACGAGAAGAAGAAATAAGGCACACATAATAAGTCAGTAGGTAGACGCTTGAAACCTATACAAGAGTTCCCACCTTGGATCGCCCTGCATGGGTACAGCAAACAAGAAAAGATGAGGGAGAGTAGAACAAAATATTAGTAAAGGACAACAGATGGAAAACAAGAGGGCATGAAAGATGTCCCAAAGGTATAATTATTACTTAAGGCTCCCTATCTACAGTAGTAAGATGAAGGTGCGGCTGTCTATGATACACGATAAGTACACATAACGTTCAATAACCCTATGCCCAATCGAACACACTATTAGGTAGGGGTTTTCAATACCTGCACTAAATGGAGATTCCGTAGGTACCTACTTCCTGCAATTAGCAAGCAAAGCTCGGGATATTCTGAAAGTTCATTATTTTCCACTGTACATATGAAACTGTGTAATCTACCGACACAGGGCTAGGTATACCTAACTATCATGTTCACATAAGTTTAATAAGTATTTAAGCTTCCTTCATCATGTGCCCTTTTGTATTAATGCATCATCAATGTGACAAAAGTTCAAATTTACCCCTTCGTGAGAAGTATATAACTATGTCATTAAAATCGCAACAGTTTATCCAATTTAATTATTCTAGAGAAACGTTTCAATAGGACGTAGGAGGATTATAGTGTGACCATTATAACAAGGCTGTTCGGTCGTGGTCAAATTCCTCCATAGCGGTGCCAATTCTGTGGGTATTTCTGAGATTTCTCTATTCGCAGGTAGTGGGCGGGGCTAAGATATCGGCCCAACAAAATCGCAGGAATACCCATAAAATCGATAAATCTGTAGAGCAATCTGACCATGCCCAAACTGCCTTGATGAAATGGTCAGACTATAATCACAGTTTCTTTTCCAATCAATTTTCAGATCGCCAGCCAGGCCGCCGCGCGGAGCACCAGCCGTTCCAGGCCGAGCGGCGATTGACTGAGTGGCGGTCATCAGCCAGCATCCACATTGGGGATTAAGACGGCCTGCCTCTCAATGCCCATGCAACCATTAGGTCGCGACGGCGTAGTGGGAGGTGTCCACGATGTCATCTTCGCTTACGGTGGAAAAAAGGGCGTATTCCGGCATATTTTTCTCACCTCTCCACTCACTTGACTGTGTAGGAAGCAATTACTGATCAGATTGTAAGGCCAGAGACTAAGACATATATTTCAAGTCAGGTTTGTTAAAGCTCAATTAGTCCTCAAAAGATTAGGTCGTTAATGGCCCCAGATAGTAGGGGGCCGTGGTTAGAAAGAGTTCACTTACTGGGCCCGCGTCAGGCGGGATATTGTACCTTCAAGGCACGGAGGGAACGTATTCCTTGGAAACACGAGTGCAGACTCTTAACCTAGTAGATCTGAGGTAGTTATAGGTGGGACTATCTTTCAGATTAAGCTTTTAGGGGTAGTGAGACAGGCTCCAGCCCTAGAGATTTGGATATGCGATTGGGAAAGGGACCTCTGAGCAAAAAGGGGGCCAAAGCAAGTACAGTAGTGGTCTCGGAAGGCTCACGGAAATTTACAGGCGCCAGTGCTGAACAGGGGTCTGCCGTTCCGTGTCTGGGGAGAATTCTAGAACTGGGAAGGCACCAGTGGGTCTCTAGAACGGTATCAGAGGTAATAATTTCTCCGCGATCGCGGGATAACAGTGCGGTTATCTTTGAATAAGCTGTTAAGAAAGAAAACGGCCCAACGAGGTTTAGGGAATTAGCCAGAGGCTGGTCCCTACTTTAGAAAACCTCGGGTGAGACCAGGAGATACCTACTGTACAAACGCGTTGGTAGAGGGACTACCACACATTCGCTGTTAAAAGATGTCATGGATAAGGTTTCACGCGCTATCCAAACATTTATTTTGGTTTAGTAAGACTTGCAGTCCAGTTATTTCATTAATGATAGTCGCCAAGTTGCGATAGCAGCGACAATGTGGCGACGAAGAATAGCATTAGTTATCACTATCAGAGAGGCTCAAGCAACTCACGGAAGTTGCGGTATAATCGCAGACATACGGACTTAGTGAAATTAGTTAGCGGGGTACAAACATTGATAGGATTCTGATAAGAAACATCCCAGATAGACCCGCCGTTTGCGGTCAGTGGATATCATTCACTCTAGATATATGTCTCTGGTTTGTTAGACGTAAAGTAGGCTGAATAGAACAGAGGGATCCTTGCGCTGCCTCCGGCATATCAAGAAAGCGTCACCTGGATGTTATCTCAAGATTTACCTGCTCGAGTAGACATTTGGGTATTCACGGACATTTTGTGGTGCCAAAAAGTTCGGGTCAGAATGAGGTTAACGACTCTACCTTTGTGGTTGTATTTCAGACATGCGTTGTCCTGTAGATAGAATACAGGTGCTTCATTGAGATACAGCCCTCTAGCAACATCTGACCGGTGGTTGGAAGATGAGGAAGAACAGGGTGTTAGACAGGACAAGCTGTGGAGGCGTGTCTTTCCTCACTGATGTGTTAACATTTCACATAAGTGAGCCCTTGGGCAGCGCCATGCACTTTGTGTAGAACTGAAATGATTGAAATCGCATTGTTTTCAACTGTCTCTACAGCTAGGAGTTCTAGCTCTACGGGCGTTGGGACGCTCGATTACACGCGAATGGCCGTTGTAGAATTACAATTTCGACAGGTTGCTTGATGTGTTGGCGTAGAGGAGTCCCAGTAGTGTTGCGGATTGACTGGTGCTAGACTGCTCAAGTCGATGTACACCAGGTGATTTCAATTTGAAGAAACCTGGGAGGAGAGTCAGTCCCCCTTCAAGGAGCACTGAAACCCTGAAGTTTTATTTGTGGCCTTTGATTTTAGAGTGTTTGATATTCACGAGAACAAAATGAATTCAGCGTCCAAATGCTGTTCCCTGTCCGGGTGAGGGGCCAGCAGGAGAGATCGATGACTGAGGTCGTTGTGCTCTAGTGGGTCATAAAACAAGGCACTCTGAGGAGCACTCACAAGAAGCAGGAAATTGGTGCTCCAAAGGCTACTACTGACAGCAAGCATAGCATGGATCTCAGCCTAGAACTGAGACCCAAACACACGTAAAACCTGAGATCAGCCAAGACTTGGGGCCACCCGGACTCCCCGGTGAAGGAAGAGCACAAGCGCAGTATATATAATAGCCAAAACTGCCACTGCTGGAAAGATCAAGGTAGCCATGGATATAAAATCACCAAGCCCAAACAATGGGGGAGATTCTTGTAGGCTACGAAGCAACAGCTTCAGTCCTATATTATTAAAATTTCTTGCTAGAGCTCCCACGGACCAGTAATTCAACCCAAATGAAGCACTTGGCAACACCGGGAAGCCCAAAACACTTCTAAAGGGAATCCAGTAGAAAGCAATTAATAGCGGACTTCAACGCCAGCAGGCCAATACGACCGAAAGCAGATGCCGGTAATAAATTCCAAACCTCAACCGACTAGGACACGAAGCACTGACCGAACTGATTAGTTTGACATCCAACATCCTCCAACGTGAAAGAGTATGCGCCAACCACAGCACGTGTTTCTCTCCTAAAGACCTTGAAGGCAGGAACAGAAGAATACAGCCAATGCCTCTCACTGTTGTACACAGGGTTGGCTGGTCTAAACCAAACGGTTTAAAGCAAATAAAAAACCATGGTTTAATCCAACCAAAATTTTTTTTATTCGCATTTTTTGGCTTTTATTCAAAATTTAGCAAAATAAAATTTGTTTAGTAACTAATTATTCAATTTTATTTACAAAACTGAAAAGATGAGTTACCGCATTTCTATTTAGGAAGCTGTTTGACTGTTAAGACAGATTGGGTTAACTATTATTTACTAATACCCTTTAACTTATACTTTGTGAAATTTCAATTTAGAGATGCATACCTATCTACGTAGTTATATTCTGGTAAGCTAGCAGCTACCGAAAATTAGAAGTAGCAAGTAGTTATAGTTGCTATTATATAGCTAGTGAGCTCAAGAGGATATATAGCTATAGCTACTCTGCTTTTAATTAGCTAGTAGCTAACTACGTTTATCGAGATTTCTTTGTTTTTGGAAGTGTTTCTAAGTTTTTCAAAGGATTTTATAGCTATATCACTTTCTTTAGTTCATTACTCTGTTTTCAATTCACTAATAGCTAGCTATTTCTGTCAAGTGGTATTTGTAATTTGAAGTGTTTTCAAGTGTTTCAAAGGATTTTATATTGAAATTATAAATCATAGCATCTCTGCAGATTGGATATTAAATGTAGCCATAGCAAATACTGGTGATCTGCTAACTCCTTTTTCTTAACCCCTTTTTTAAATCCTTTTTCTACAATAGGAAGTTGAAATGAAGTGACTAAGATTGTTGATAATTTGCTAGCTACATGTTTACAAAGCAGAAAATTCATTAAATGTTGAATAAAATTCCTAGAACTAGAAAAAATAAATAATTAAAAATTGACCAAAAAACACAGGTTTATTTGGTTTTAACCCAAAAAAAAAGTGGTTTTTAGTTTAAACCAAATAAACCATGGTTTTTGCCAACCCTGGTTCCACAACTTATGAAATATAGAGTTCGGCCACCCTTCTCCTGTGGGACAGGTTCACCAGATCATTATCAGCAGACAGCCTGCTGGCTGAACAAACAAGTTTGTCCAACAGACGCGAGAGTCAGCAGCTGAAGCCTAAACTAGTGAGCACTGAGCAGTACTCCAACACAAGCAATAAACTAGAACGCCTTGTGGCGTAAGACCATCACCCACAGTGGGAGCAAATTTCATCGCCGTCATTTTTTATGGCCAGCTAAACCTAGTTTTCTGGCATGGGTCATCTCAATGACAGATCACCAGACTCTCTGCCAAAAACCATTAATATGACTCAACTCCTACCTGTGTTTGGGTGGAGAGCAAATATCATTGCCATTATTTTTCAAGGCCAGTTTAT
>LQNS02277602.1:26837299-26881269 GCA_001587735.2 Parhyale hawaiensis | reverse complement strand
TTTGAGTGTTGCCGTCAGGCAGGCATGAGAATTGGATATTTGAAATAGTTACATTGACTTTTATAATTAACGTTACTTTACTTCAAATAAGCTCTCAGATTCCAACCTTTTTGCGACATGCTTGAAATTTCAATGGTTTATTTTTCGTCAACTTCGAGCCTCCCACCCGATGAGCTGAGGTACAGCGAAACGCGTCGTGGGTAACAAAATTCTACTAACTGTCTTGCTTCTCGTCAAATTCTTCAATATTCAATTGATTTGCCATCTATAAGTAAAAATATATATATATTTAAATACAATTACACTCTACAGTAGCTGTGTACACTAGTGCGATGCGAACCGAAATTGGGGTTAAAATATTTTGTGCGTAGATAGATATTTGCAAGTGGTCTTTTTTTTATTACAAAGTTTATGATGGGATTAACTTTGACTTGACAAATTTAGCATCTGCAGTGCCCTACGTTTTCTCAAGCACTAATATCAAATAAGCGAGCGAAATTATATCAATCGATCTACAGGTACCCAGACTGTGACACTCTTTGCGCAGTAAAACAATTTGGTCACCTTTAAACAAAACAAAAATCCAAGAGTGCTCGTCTCATGATTTTATTTCTACTGGAACATTACAGAGTGAAAAAAGTCTGAATGATCGGTCTAATTTTCTAAGTCTAAGTTCTAATTTGTAATTCTAAATGTAATTGTAAATTTCTAATTTTCTGTATTTGGTTAAAAAGGCAAGTGAACCATGTGCACTGTCAACCAAGCTACTTATTTATGGCAGTTAAAGTGCTGGTAATTCACAGCATGAGGGATAAATTTCGGCCAAGAAATCATTGCATTGCCTGCAAGCGTAACCGTATTTGTGCAAGCAGTTGCCAGGTATTGCGAATGAATCGTCCTTCCAAATTATATTTCTTCCGTTGATAATTGGTGTTATGGGCGCGTTCTATTGGGACCTCGCTATGGTGATAATTCATTGAGCTTGATTTGAGTTTTTGGAGCGGTAAATAACTTCATCAAAAGAGAAATAAAATAAGTGTAGAAATATTTCTTATGATAAGTAAGTTTTGTTATTTTCGTCATTAAAACATCGAGGGCTTTTAAGATGGCGACTATATAGAGACAGAACAATTCCTCATCCTAGTTGTTATCAAATACACACGAAAAAAAAAAAACAGCCCGGGAGCGAAAGAAGGCTGGTGTGTGCCAATTTTCTGAAGCCTTTTTAAATCAAAGACCTGCCTGAAACCCATGCAGCGAGAACCATATTCAGCGGTCACATTTGACAGGCCATTTGTCTGCGAGAGCTTGAGCAGCTGTAGTTGTTCACATCATTCCGCTGGAGCTTGGCTATCGATGTACTGGTAACTAGAGAAAAGAAAGCGGAGAGTCAACGTTGTATCGAGGGCTAAAACCTTGATTAAAATCAAAATTGAACTGTGTAGAACAAATATGAAATGCTCTCACTTGCACGTCAATTTTAAGTTCTGGTACATTTTGTCCGAATACAGTATATGTACTGTATAGAGTTTAGGGTACAGTGAATCTATTTAAAAGCGCAGATATACTTATTAAATAAAAATTTACAATAGAGAGATTTCAAAGAAAGCAATTTTTAGCAACGGCGGGAAGAGAAAGTGGAGAATTCAGTCAAGTATACGAACAATGGATAATAATTTTTAGAGAGTGTAAATATGTAGGTGTGATGAGTCATATGTCGATGATTTTACTTTATTACTACGTACATACCAGAATATCTTAACCTTTAAAAAATATTGGTATATTCGTTTGACGATATAAGGCCTGTTCAAAAAAGTATAAACAAACATAAACAATGTTTAATTAAATTATAGGGAGACTTAATTTGCTGGACGCTACCCCAATACGCAACACGTATTTTTTTTAACTGCACAAACTATCAGTCGATGGAACAGAGCAACGATAAGTATTTAAAAATTAAAAGGGTGAATATTTTACTGTGCTCAACTGCCCACAGTATAATAAGTAAATGTGAATACGGCCGTAAAATGAAAAGGGCAAATATTTTACTGTGCTCAACGGCAGGCCGCCGATGAGTAAGTAAATGTAAATCAAACGATATTACATCCTGAGGGCAATAAAGGACGTGAGCCGTTAATATATCGGTCAAATGTGACAGAACATAAATGAGGCGGAAAATGACAGACGACCGGTCTGAGGTGCCAGACTTATTGATAAGTTTCCCGAAGTGTTCGTCCTACACAAAGAAGGAAATCGGTAAAAAAAATTGGAACCGATCCAGAAGAGACACGTGGGAGTTATCAGAAGGAAGATTGTTGGAGCGAAGGGGCCGTAATATTATTTATAGAAGTCGTTGTCGTATGAGAATGTAGGTCAGCCCCAGCAGCGCTGTTATTTTTAAATGCAAAAATAAAAGCACCTGATTGTTCTGTTCTGTGTTTGCCGAGAATGTATGCCTTTCGCTTGCAATTTATTATACTGACGTATCCGTTACCTGAACGATTTAATACTCGAACAGTCGTCATTGAATGGCTCTGCTACAGTTTAAACTGATTCGTACCCTTCATCTAGGAAACCTAGAAGCACATTGATTCGTGCTGCAGTCAAATCTCTTCTACGGCCAAGAAGATTGTACAGCTGCAGTCAACCACAAATTGTCTGAGCTATGATCCCAAAGTCGGAAGGCTATCGAGAACTGCGACCTCCCCGCTCCCCGAAACGTCCCTATTTCTGTATAAGCCAGCGCATTACCGAACAGCAAAACTTCCTCTCTGTCTTGAAAATAGAACGTCCCACCTCGTGATAACGAGATAGGCAACACTCTTTACCTCTCGACTACTAGAAGTCTAACCTTATATATCAATAAATCTTTTTAATGAAACAACCAATGGCGGTAGAGAGCCATTACTTTCGCCAAAAGCCTTAGAAAATATAAACACAGGAACTCGTCAGGGTGGGTTTACACGGCTGTTGTCTGTTCCCCGTCTCTGCAAAAGCTCAGGACCGTCACACAAGCTAAAATCGTAATCCACTTTGTGCGCGGTGCCGCGGCGGCCCCAAATTTTGTTAGGGATACGTCTAGTGCTCAGCGTCAGGCTGCGCTGCTCAGTCCCTGCAAACGGCAGAAAAGTACACAGCTCTTCTGAGTACTGATTCCTTATCGTACACAGACCTGTGACTGCAGACATAACAAAATTCCTTGTCTAGAAGTGATAACTTAACCTTACCTTTCACAGATCAACAAGTGTAAAAACACCAAATTAAATTCCCTTGGCTGGCAGTGACACTGGAATTTTACTAAAGGTAAAGGTAAAGTCAACTTGACCGTACCCCTAACTGTGAAACTCATACGCACTGGTTTGTGCTGCAGATATAGCCGATAGGCCCCAGAGGAGTATACTGCTGCAGACGATCATAGATCCTTTAGAGCTATGGCGCCAGTGGCGGAAGGCTCCATGTGACAATATGCGCCCCCCGACGCGCCCCATTGCTGGCAAAGGTCAGTAGACTCACTGCAGTACGCTGACCGGATGCAGACTGATCCCATCGAGCGCCGCGTAGAACTTGCCTACTTGGTAGGAAGGTTTGATCTTTCGGCCTCGAGAGTCAATGGCAGAACCTTTAGTCTGCTGCTATTGCAGGTCTACAGATATACTAAAATTCCCTATAGGCTAGAGGCGATAGTGGACGCTGCTTACCTTTCACAGATTTGCGAGTGTAGAGATACCAAAATCCCTTTGTTGGCAGTCGCGGTTATACCTTACATGCCAAGGATCTATTGATAGGTGCTGCAATACCGAAGTCTGAGCCGTTCAACTCCCACAGAACGATGTTTCATCACTGGAGTTTGTCATGAACTCCAATCGTTCTCTTGATCCTTTCCCTTTGCGTTCGAAATGCAATTATTGGAGAATCCTTTGATCTTTTGTTAGCGTTTGTAGGATGCAATTATCGGATGGCAAATTGTTCCTGCCTATTTTCTAGAGAACTTTCCTGTATTTTTGTTTCTAGACTGCCACCTATAGGCTGACCAATGTCCTCAGACAATGTTATTCGTACTAGACACCGAAGACAGAGTAGAGCATTTCAGGTACAGTTATTAGCGAGCACTGCCGCCAGCTTTGGTCTGATCGGGCTCAGTGTTTGCTCAACATGCATCAGATTCTTATTTCCATCCACTTCATCTCCAAGCGTTTAACATTTTAGCTCTAAAAAGTTAATTCTCTCCTGTAAATACCGAGCTTAAATGTTTTTTGGCTTGTTTACATAAAAAAAATGTAACATTCTTGTTGTGTGTAAAGGCGTAGCTATCGCTCTTGAGTTAAAGGGGGTGTGAGTTTTCCATTTCGACTGAGAAAATCTAATCCGTTTAGAGCTAACATGTCCAGTTTCCAGTTTGTACAGACCAGCACACTATTACTTCATGGAAGATGTTTAAAAAAAACGCTATTCTTTTTACGAGAAACTGATGGTTACTTGCCCGTTGTCGAGGTAACGTTCTGAATTGAAGCTAATGCAAGAGCAGGCTTCAATTAAAGAGTTGACTTTCACTTGCTATTCTTATGTAAGCTAACTGGGATATGCGTGATTGTAATTTATAAATTTATTAGCAAACTATAGGCCGGTAGTTGACCGAGTTACTTGACTGGACGGGTTATCCGAACTAATCAGACCCACGACACTATAGCGAGGAAAACTAACGCAAAGTCGTCCCCAATTGGGATTTAGATAAAGAGAACTCTGACGAATTATATCAATTCTTCTCCAAGAAGTGAAGCCTGCAGTGACCTCAAGCGCAATCGGGCTGATTCTTACACCTACAATATTACCCAAAATCGCGAAATCAGCGGTTTTTCTGAAGTTCATCGCAAGTCAAGCCTGTTGGGTTTTACGTATCTCGGTTTCCCCGCGCCAGTCGATGTCACAGCGACTCTGGTTTTTATAATCAATAACATTTCAAAGTGGGCGTAGTGAACAATGGGATTATTCCTTTGATCGGGAAGAAGCCAATCAGCAACCTAAAAAGATCAGCGCTTGTCAAGGGAAAAAATGTCGCTTGCGAGCTGCCTTCAGATGAAGTCCACCTGATGTCCATTGATTTCCTTGCCAGGAATAGATGACCATGAATGTAAAGGAGGAATAGCAGCGCTCAGCGGTATAAAACAAAGAGCCCCGGCAGGAGAACTACACTGAATAATATTTATGATATAAGAGCTGGGGATGGGCCAGTGGGGCAATGCGCCTGCTATGACGTGGGGGTGCCACATAGTCTCAGAATAGAATAGATAGCCGGCTGTAGACGGACCAACAGACTCATTCCCAGAGAGACGCCGGTACCTACGCTCCGGCTCTCTGTGAGTTATTGGCATTAGTTCAAAACTATGGAAACTTTTGAGGAAGAAAAGAAGAAAAATAATAATGAAATCCCCCATGGATTAGATAGTGCAAGCACAACTGAACGCTGCAGATCCGGGGAGCTAGGGGACGTCAGGTTAGTCTTATACAAATGCGAGGGCCTGCAGTAAGAAACGTTTCGAAAAGTTACGGGTTTAATTTGCAATGTACACAGTACGGTGAAGTAGCAGTGAGGTGCCAGTTTCGCTGCTCAAATTTTGTCGCTTTTAATGCTGATTTCAACAAAATTATGATCAACGCTGTTTTAATCTTCAGTCAATAAGAATTGATTAAATGAATGAGACAAATTATAGTTAAATTCAAGATAAAAATTTGAATTTTTATTCGTTATGACACTGCAGCTTGGTGTCATTCGGATATTCATTTATCTATCGCTATAGTGTTAATCAAGGTTTCTGTCATACTTTCATCCAGCTCATCATAATGGAGTGAGAACATCCAAGCTGTGATATCGGTTTATCTCCACAGAACTGTATTTTCTATGCCCTTTGACTTGACCAAGTGCTTGAGAATCCAGACTCTGGATGTTTGTGGCATCCTTATCAACTAGAGCTAAGTTATGCATCATAATAAGACATCGAATGTCACTTCAACCGTATAACCGGTTGTATATAGAGCCAGTCATGTATACAATTTACTTGAACGCCCAAGGGCGTAAAACCATCACCAGCGGTGGGGGTAAATTTCAACGTCGTCATTCTTGACTGCCTGCTTACTACTCTAGAGCTTAGGTATTTTTCATATCTAGGTCAACCCACCTGAACCCCTGCAAAAAATTATGAACACTGCTGAACTCCTTCACCTTTTTTTTGTAGGCAGACAAACAAAGATACCAGCAAATATATACATATATATATGTAAAATATACATCCTCTACGCAGTTTTCTAGTGATTGATGATCAGACTGTACATATGGAAACTCTGTTGAAAAAAAAACACTTCCTCAAAAGTTAAATTTGCCTCACTGTAGAGTGAAAAGCAGAGATCGGCATCTCCGATATGTTCCTATGTTACGATGGCCATCACCATCGTTCTTATGATGGCGATGACACTTCCATCGTTCCATCGGCATCGGAACCAACAATTTTCCACTTTCATCGGCAATGACCTACGCAAGCACACGAGGTTCTTGTGCTGCAGTCTGGCTGCTGTGGCTTACTGGCAGAGTACCGGCGTGGTAATCTCTAGGTCCCCAGATCGAGTCCTGGCTCGATGCTTCGTATTTATTCTATTAAAACACGAGGGTGAACGGATGAGTCCCCTGTCAGGATAATTCCGGGTGCTGACGGGTCGAAAAACTGTAAGATCTTCCAGGTTATTAACTATTCAGGGTAGACGGATGAGCTCCCTCATATGTGTACACGTACGGTTTTGCCTTAATAAGTTTGCCTGAAAGCAGCGGGCAGCACAAGCACCGCGTGTGATTGCGTTACTTTTAGAAGCTGTGGCTTACTGGTAGACTACCGGCATGGTAATCTTTAGGTCCTCAGATCGAATCCTGGCTCGATGCTTTGTATTTATATGTCTATATATATGTATAAATACATATACTTGAGTCACCTCAGTAAGGGGTTCAGTACGCTCTAAACAGTGTGTTTCTCAAAATTTACAATAGCTATAGGTTTTAAGTAAAGGTTAAGTGAAGACATAATAATAATAGATATTATTGTGTTACAGCTTCTTAACTAATCACCTCTAAGGCTCCAAGTGTTAATAATTTGATGACATTTGCCACGATACACTTCTTAAAAATTTTTTTCGTCAGCGTTGTGAGTGCATCCTTATCCTCTTATTGCATTAAAAAGACAATCTTCCCGTAGGACTGCAGCAGGAAATCAGGGCCCCAGTCGCAATGTAGCAGAGCCTTGTTCGACTGGGTTCCAAAATTAGGCCTTAGAGGCTTGGCTTGTCCGAAACACCGTACAGAATCCTTGGCTTTGTTACGGTGAATCGTGTTACAAGTGTTAGAAGCAACACGATTGCGCTGAGCTTGTTGTAAACTCCATATTGCAAAGCAAGATTGAGTAATTGGAAGTCCCATGGGTATCGATTGAACGTCGATACTTGAAACTCAATTAAGCAGGAAGAAGCCAGTGCACCTGCGCGAAGTTTCGAACAAGTCAAGCCTTTAAGGCTTAATTTTGGCACCCAATCGTACATGCCCAAAGTAAGCTTATCTCACTTTATATGGTGCGCGATGATTAGGGCTAAGTATTTTGAGTTCATATTCACTAAGTATCACTGAATTTCCCTCACATTCAGGTAAGTGACAAAGGAGCAATTACACATCTAAACAATTTACATCGTACGAAGAGTACTCAGCAACAACCATTTGTTGAGGAGCATCGGCATTCACGATACTGCATTCTCATGTATTTATTATCTTCAAGCTTCTAAAAACCACAAAATATTCTAATAGCTTCGCTGTACGGGGAGCAAGATTGTTTAACAAAATGCCTCGGCATGTTCGATACGCCACTGATATCAAAATTGTACAGTTCAAAAATTTGCTGGATTCTCACTTAAGAAGAATACCAGATAGACCAGCGGTCAGCGGTTACGTGCACTGTGGAGATAATTCGCTGCTGGCTCTCTTTGGTCGCTAACTGCGGCACCACAGAAGACACCCAGCAGAGTGACTCCACACACGTGGGGTGACGTGAACAACGTCACCTGAACTTCTTCCGAAGACCCTCAAGGTAACTCAAGGTAAGGTAAATGTTGCTCTAAATTTTTCAGAAAGCTTAACTTTGAGGTGACTCACATTTTGACGACAGGCATGGGTGATATTCGTGTCAAGATCAAGTTTTGATCAATTTTCTACCTATATTCTACATGTTCGGAGTAAATAGAAAGTCATTTTAACAGCACATCCCAATTGGGAGGTTCACATTCATTGGTTTGTGCTGCCGACAACCGTTCGACAGGTCTAAAAAAATGCAAGGCTGTACATAGATAAAGCTTTGGCATTCGAGACCCCACTCATGTGGCAGGCAACTGCAGCTCACAACCGTCCTCATTTCTGGTTAGGCTATGGAGGGTGAATGCCAAAAAACCCCAACGGCGTAATCCGTGTATCACAAGAATTCACCCATAGGCTTGTGGGGCAGCTTGCAAGCCCAGTACTTTAAAAAATCGTCATTGCGGCAAAATGTACCAAATACTGCTATTCCCACGCAAAACTGATGTTTAATTAAAGCATGCATATCTAAGGCTTATACAATTTTTTTCGCCGTACATTCGACCTCGTCTGTGTTGGTCTATCTTCATAACTGTTGTGTCATTTCTCTTTTTTATCCCGACTTAGTTTTTACCTCGACTGAGGTCGATTTTCGCGCATAACGGTAAGACCTTAAATCGTTTCTACTTGGATTGAGTGCCTGTTTGGGCAATGACACAGTTACACTCTCTGCCCTCAGCAAAACGGTAACTTCGCTATTGGAAAGGTCTTTATTTTTGCTGGCACAATATCAAAGCTGCTCATCAATCGAATTAAAGATTGCCCTCGTGTCAATCCGGATTCAGATATTGCAATTCAAACCTACATTAATTCGGCAGCCGCATACATAGAGCGCCGTGGGATAACCTGATTCTAGGTTACGACTCAGAGGGACAAATCGATCGCTCCATTTGAACGTAATCTGAAGGGAAGTAGGGCGTTTGGACAGATTATGTCGCCTCTGAAGATCGTGCCCTTAACCGTTCAGCTGTTTAGAGTATTTTGCTTGGGATTCCGTCAGTTCGTCTGTACGTTACAATTGCTTATCTGTTCTACAGGTTTAAACTATTGGCTACAGCAAGGTCAAAAATGTGTTGTTTGATTTAGATTGGAATAGGTTTTCATACTTCGTATCCATGATGCAGGTTCAGACATAAATGAACAAATCTTCTCTTGTGCACAATTTGTAGCGAATTCAGTAAGTTGAGCATAAACGTGGTACAAATAACAGAATTGGAAACATAGAAAATGTTCCTGGCATGCAGGCGGCATTCGAAGGTCCAGTAGCCTATATGGCTATAATTATAGAGAAATTCGGCGTGCTGCAATTTGTGCTCTTGAGAATCACCATAGAAGTGCAGTATGTGAAGCAAGCCAGATTGTCACTTGGCGAACACTTGGATCATTCATGAAAGGTTGGGTCAACCTGACCTCAGACCCCAACAGAGGAAGCCCACAAGCACTGGAACGCCCTGCAAATATACGCCAACTGGTTGCAGGAAAGCGCATGGCTGCAGTCGATCACAGATAGTCAAGCGCTATAGCACCAGGTACGGAAGGCTCTTATGCGACCAGCTGCAACCCCCTTCCCGAGCATCTTCATTTGTGGTAAGGATCCGGGCCCCTGCAATAGTATCCGCATACCAAATGCTGACTAAGTAAGCCAAGGGCGAGAACCTGCCTGCTGGCAACAGTACTGAACCTACGCAAAAGGAGCGTAAATCGGGGTTCACACGTGAGATTTTCCTGCAGTCGCGTGAGGACAAAAGCACGATAATCGAAACGTTACTTGGCATCACCTCTACACGCATGTTAACGCTAAGCTCTGGCTTATCTTACATGTTATAATAAACTTTTGTCGTTACTCTGTTGATTAATAGCCGGATGTAGTGTTGTATTGAAAAATATAGCAGGTAAATCGACTCAAACTTACGACACAGTAGGAATGTACTGATAACGTCTGGAAGAATCAGCCAATATGGTCAAACTGGAAAAAAATGAATGTGAATTGCCAACGCCGACTGACTCGACGGCTAACATATTATCACACAGCTGTGCATGTCTGCCCACCAAAAAATTTGTTAAAATGACAGCTGTTAGTTCAGTCAGGTGAAAAACGGCGATGCTTGGCAAGGTTTTGATTATCGTGAGAATTCCCTCACGCTGCTGACAGAAAAGGCTTACATGGGAACTTCGCTTCGTACAGCGGAACTCCTAAAAGGAAGACAGACATATCGTCTCAGTTTCAGGATGGCAGGTTCCACAGTATGCTCGTTTTTGGTACATGCGTAAAACAGTTTCTTTAGCTAACACCTCATAATGAAATCGTTCAGTTGTAAAGCTGAATATACTACCAAATAAAGTTTTACTGCTCAGTTTTGCAAGTTACTCAAAATGGAGTCTGTTATTGATGTAATTTACAACAAAAGGAGCTATACACAGCATACGTTTCTGGAATTGCCCCCTTTCGATGTTGCCCTTCCAGGACTTTCCTCTGTTCTGGCCGTTTCTGTTTGAGGAGTTCTATACCGTACTTTAAAATTAATGTACTTGCTGCTAAAGAACGAAAGCACGGAGTTCGCATCAGTACATCTTTTATCCTTCACACTCAAGACCAGTATTTTGTTATACGATTGGATCCTATTTTGTAGAAAAGATAAAATATTATCTGCAGAGTAATAAGTACCACCGTGTCTCAGGTGTAGCTATTTTACGATACGCTACGTGTGTCCAGCTCAGGCAAAAATAGTTCACTCTAAAAAATCTTAGATTGAATTCCATGCCATTCAGCTTCTTAGAAGACATGAAATATATAAATAAGTACAGCAGTTAATAAATAAATACTTACAAACTGATGTTTCATATAACGCATTGATTGACAATACCGCACTACTCTCTGCTTCTCATGCCACAAATTTACCCTTAACGAATACAATGAATTAGGTAAATCAGGACCTATTTTATTTTCACACTTCGACAGAGCCTGGCACGATGGCCTTTAACGATTGTACGATGGCGATGGTGTGTAGACCATCGAAATCGGAAAAACTACGATGGTACGCTGGAACATCCCAAAAATCCATCGGCGATAGCGATGGTCCGATGGAAATAGCATTAAAAAATCGGCGATGGCCATTTTCTCCATCGGCGATTGTTTTATGAGGAAGAACTGGTCCGATGAAATGGCTGAACATCCCATCGGCGATGGGATATGATGGGCATCGCCATTGGTTGTACTTCCGATGCCGATGAAGAAATGAAATAAGGGTAAAACTATAAAAAAAACAGCCTTACGAGTTTGAAACATTTTTTTTCTTTTGTAACATTAAAATAAAGAGTGGGTTACAAAGTTTATTTGGTGAATTTTTCGAAGAGGTCAGTATATAATGACATTTAGTATTTTTTGTGGACATATTTAAAAAAAATAGGCATTCAAAGACGTTTTTCATGAATAACGTTTACCAAGCGAATGCTTAGTTTTCGAGAGATTTGTTTCTCTGTCACGATCACCATTACAGCTAGCAGACATCTTCTTCTGTTGATCAACAAAGTCGCGGCGATCGCACGCGTGTTCGAACACGTCCTGTTAAGTCTTTAACTAATTGTGCAATCGCGAGTTAATTGTGAGATCGCGAGATCATTTTAATGAAATATGAACGTAGAATAACGCATTCGCAGAAGTTTTTATCGGATAACGTTTTCATCGGGGACTTTGAAGTTCTCTTTATATACATTTTTGAAACACGACCAGCTGGCCCACATTATTGCAACTTGTATTATGCAGTATTGTACTGCTGGCAGTGGTGGTGTTTATTTCTTACGTTGTACAATAATAATACCAGTATGGGTTGTTTTATACATAATAATTAGTTATTGTTGGCATATTTAGGTAGAATTAAGGCATTCTAAAACTTTTCAAGAAAAGCGTTTTCATCACAAATGGTTTCTTTTAGAGGTATGTGACTTTAAAGTTGATAGTATTTCTTGTGAAAAAAATGTAAGATAGCTGCGCCATTACGGCCCTGGCAAGGCATCAAGAACGAAGCCTCGTGATAGTTTTTCGGCAACAACGTTGCTCTCACTCATCAAGGTTAGGCAAGCAAGTACTGGTTCGTCTAATATCCTACGAGAAATATATATATATATATATGTATAAACAGTGAGAAGCGATATCGTGCTAGTCGAACTCGCGAATCAAACTTTCGTACGAAAGAAATGAGAACTTTAAAGTCACATATCTCGAAAACTAAGCGTTTACGGAAAAACGTCTTACAAGGCCTTACTTTACATAAATATGTCAACAAACATACTAAATATCATTACTGACCTCTTCGGAAAATGACCGTTCATTTTAATACATTCTAAAGATCTAGCAATGTCAATTACTATTGAGGTTTTGAAAGATCATTTAATTTGAACATATTAGGCAAGTAATAATTAAACTTTGTAAAGCAGGCTTTATTTAACCCTAATAACCTGGGCGTTACATTTCGTACCCTTTATCAGGTAGAAATAGTATTACAGGTGTAAAAATTGTAGACAGGCTGAAGTTATGTGAGATGCTGCTCTTGTTCGATGCCTGTGGTTTGAGATCTTTGTATTTTTAAAATGAGTTAATGCGATGGTCCGATTGTGACGCCCTACGATGGCCATCGCCGATGGTTATTTCATCGTACGTCATCGCCGATGAAAATTGACGATTTTTCGTTCCGATGGCGATGGAGCGATGGTATTGCATTCTCCATAGTAAGTACGATGGCGATGGCCATCGTACCATCAATCTTGTCATCGATGCCGAGCTCTGCATCTTGATGTAGATAAGCTAATCAGATTAGCCTTAAATCCGTCTTCAATTCTGTGGGAGCGACTAACGCATGAAAAGTCGATCCACAGTACAGGAACCAACACTCAGCCACGAAGTTTGAGATAAGTTAACACAAATCTAGTCAGATTAGATTGTCTCGATCGAAGATCGTAAATGAAGAGCACGGCATCTCTAATTGATATGCGGATGGGAGCGGAAGAAGAATAAGGACCGGCACTTCCCTGTAACATTGGTGTTTGTATTCAGCAGGCTATAGATATAAAGGCTTAGGTAATTTTATTGGCGAAAATGAAAATACCAGCTAAGGCAATTAACAGGAAAATTTCATTTCCACTTGGATCACGACGTCACTCTGGTACATGAAAAGCTGGTGCGTTGGTTGGAGGCACACTCCCTGCTGTATGATTACGTGAGCAATCTGAGGGATCTAATTGGTAGGTGAATAACGTAATAACTTCATTGCTTGTGACGCCACGTTGGTCACGCCGACTCGGGAAGATTTGACTGAAAGTACCATCTTGAACTCTAAAAATGCACTCTGGGCCCCTGATGGCGAAGAGGAATTAATAAAATGACTAAATTAAAAGTGCCTCCCGACGTGGCGAGGCGGAGTGCACCTCTGTACAATGTTTAGACAGGACAGTTTTCTACGCGGTTCATTCTGAGGTCTATTACAGAAATGTGGTAACAATTACAGAAGTTTCTTCAGAGCTTAATTGAGTTTCTTTTCAAAGTTTCAGACAGACCCAAAACTAGAATCGCTAACAAGCTTCCATGGTTCTCTACCAAATATTCCGCTGTGGTTAGCGCCTGGAGCGGTATAATTTTCTTCCAAGTTACATACCACGATAGGAACAAACTCGAACGTCAGCTTTTCATATAAGAACAGATCAGTGTAGCGTTTCATCTGTGCAGGCTTCATAAGATTGATTAAGAGCAGAGCTATCTCAATTTGACGGTGACAGTGCTCGTATTTTTTGTGTGACGATGAGCGTCACAGAACCTCGTATGTTCTCGTGAGCACCAGATGGATGCTTCTTCAGCCCTGGAACAAATCCGCCATTATTAATTTTAAGATAAACAATTCCGATGGTACAGAATCTTGTCGACTGTACACTGAGTGTGCAGCCGAAAACAGACTACAGGCACCCTTAGTCTGCAGGCAGCGTGAGTCTGGGGTCAGACCAGTCTGCAGGTAGCATCAATTTATAGGTAGCACCAGTCTGCAGGCAGCTTAGTGTGCAGGCAGCCTAGTTTGCAGGCAGCTCAGTCTGCAGGCAGCTTAGTGTGCAAGCAGCCTAGTTTGCAGGCAGCACCAGTCTGCAGGCAGCTTAGTGTGCAGGCAGCCTAGTTTGCAGGCAGCACAGTCTGCAGGAAGCTTAGTGTGCAAGCAGCCTATAGTTTGCAGGCAGCTCAGTCTGCAGGCAACAAAAGTTTGCTGGTACCTTAGTCTGTATAGATCGCAGTCTGCAGGCGGCACAAGTCTACAAGAAGCCCAGTCTGCAAACGGAACCAGTCTGCAAATAGCACAAGAATGTAGGTAGCCCAGTCTGCAGGCAGCCCATTCTGCAGGCAGAACCAGTCTGCAGACAGCACCAGTCTGTCAGCAGCTTAGTCTGCAGAGAGCTCAGTCTACAGACAGCTCAGTCTGTAGGCAGCTCGAGTCTACAAGTAGCACAGTCTGCAAGCAGCACAAGTGTGCAGGCAGCCCAGTTTGCAGGCAGCCCAGTTTGCAGGCAGCCCAGTCTGTAGACAGAACCAGTCTTCAAAGAGTACAAGTATGTAGGGAGACCAAGCTGCAGGCAGCACCAGTCTGCAGGGAGCCCAGTCTGCAGGCAGCCCAGTCTGCAGACAGCACCAGTCGGCAGGCAGCACAAGTCTGCAGGGAGCCCAGTCTGCAGGCAGACCCAGCAGCCAGCAGCAGTGAGGGTGGTATTGATCCAACTAGCCCCCCTAAACTCAGCGCAGCCGCACAGCGCTCAGGCCATGAGGACAGTTTCCAACATGGCGTGCTCACGCGAGTGTATAAATTTGCTTGTTCCTTTCACCTCTTCGTTACTAGGCACATCCAAGTGTTAATGAAATCAGTGAGAGAAATAGTTGAGTGTGTGCTATTCCCGACGGGGAAATATGTCCACAATGCAGAAAGAACCCGCTCTTGACCACCAGCAGTATGTCGGTCCCTATCGCCTCGAGAAAACCCTTGGCAAGGGCCAGACGGGTGAGCGGTTGGGATGTTCTTTCTCTTCCACCTGCCAAATCTTCTCGCTTGTATCCTTGAGTTCACCCGTAGATTGACTGCCAGAGTAGTTTCTTTGCTCTACGTTACTTATCTAGTTTGGCTCGTATTAAGTATGGTGATAAGTTTACGCCTATCTTGCTTCGGCTGGTTTTTAGTCCAGCAGTTGGCTTGCAGTTTTCCATCGATTCTCCTTCGGTTATTGCTCTTTTCTTGTGAAAAATATCCAGTTTTATTTACTTCTATTTGGAGTCAGTTACTGCACCACATTTAACGAGCAAGGAAAGTGTTCCCTGCCTTTTATTATAAAACTAAAACGTTGAAATTTCAATTGTTCAACTCCTTCGACTGCTGACGCCGGGATGCAAAGTTTACATCTTCGATTGCAGTATGGATAGACGTAACGCTCTTACTTTCACTGTTTTTTTTTTTTTTTGACAGCATCTTTTATTGACAACGATATTCATGAGTTAAAAGTAACAGATCCTATCAAAGCAATATGATTCAATGTGTAGATG
The DNA here is from genome assembly GCA_001587735.2 of Parhyale hawaiensis. NCBI lineage: Eukaryota > Metazoa > Arthropoda > Malacostraca > Amphipoda > Hyalidae > Parhyale > Parhyale hawaiensis. The sequence continues at coordinate 26,865,553 of LQNS02277602.1, read as the reverse complement.
ATGCTTAGCTGGCAAGCGTTCCTAGAGTTGTAGCAATGGACGTTCGAAGACTCATTCACACAAGGACATCGAGCAAAATTTTCACATTAAATGTGTTTTCATTGGCACACAACACGGAGATCAGTGAAACCAAGATTTACATTGGAATTTAGACAGATTAAGGTAGCTACTCCCATTGAAGACTCTGTGCGTTGATGATGTAGGCTCGTGGTTTGGTTGCAAATACAATTTAGCGTAACAGTAGCCTGGAGGTTGAAACTGAAAATCAGTAGATTTTTTCGAACACCTCAAAAAGGAAATCTGATTTATTTTACTTGCCCTGAGCTTCTAGGCTATATCATCTTATTCACTTTCGTTCAAAGAAAAACCTGCATTAAATAAATAATAATATTTTAGGAGATAGCAGCCAACTTTGTTTACAGTGAACTTCAAAACTTCAATTTTGTTCATATTACCGAACTCAATTTGTATTCAGAATAGAATGGATTTATGACCAATTTGTACCAATCTATCAATGATTTTCGTTTAAAAATCACCAAAATCTTGCGTAATCTTCACTTTTTAAGACACTCAATCTAGATCTAGTTTGAGTTTATCATGTTTTACGGCCAAACGGAGACGCCTTCATTTCCATTGTCAGTTTAGTTGTCTGTTTTTCTTTCTTCACGTAAATCAAACAGACGCACTGAAACGTACTTTGCACGTCATAATATACTGTATAGCGATTCCAAGAGCAAAGCTTGGACTTTGCTACGTGTGATGGAGTATAAAAGGTACATTTGGGTTTTTATTTATTTAACCTACCGTATCCTACACCATGATACCATGATGGGCGTTTAGTTTTTGTTTTTGGCTAATGTCTTATGGTTCGGTACAAGTTTTATTTATTTGTAAACAACGCATGTAGTGTGGAGAATTTATTTCTTTAGATCTTACGAAGTTATAATGCATCTTTCCACCTTTGTACGGGGAATTAATCACACATTTTGTGGTGTTAATGGAACTCTACAATTTTGTTCGGTTAGTTTATCCCTTAACCACATGAAGCTGTGCAACCTGTTCAAAACTGTTTTTCTTCCGAACATAATACGATCTAAAATCTTTGCAGCAGTACCTATAATACAACATAATAGAAAAAATGTTGTTAAATTCGGCACGTTTTTGGGCTACTTGCAGACATTTACTACCTACTTATTTTTCCAGTAATTATTTAGAGTCTCTCATTGTACAAAAACATAGGTATAGAGATGAGAAACCCATGATATTCACAAGGGAATAAATGCTAACGATCATATATTAAGTTTACCCTCTTGTGGAGTCTACAATTGGTATGGATACGCAATCTACGAAGTTAAATGAGCAATAAATAGAAACACTGTAAATGTTGTCAGTTATCATGAGAACAATCTAAGTTACGTTTGGCCACCACGAAGCAACAGTTAAGAGATATTAGAAATGGTGAATACTTGCTTTGAGACCTGCTTGGTTTTGGCGTATGTTACAGCTCGTTCAAACTTGAAAATAATGTGTCCTAAGTATTTCAGTCTTTTCTGCTAATGTAATATTGATTTACAGTTACGCATCGAGTATGGCCGGAATGAATAATATACATTTCAAAGTTTGATAGCGGTGAATTGGGACTATGGACTGGTAACAGATCATCTTTTAGCATTGAATGTATGTTACTTTCCATGCACCTTCTTAGGGAGAGATGTTTGCATAGGGAAACGGCATCCCGATATTTGATGACTATACAAGGGTGAACATAAGTACAAAAATACAAAATCATTGGGTTATTGCGACTACGTTGATGCTGATACTAGCATGTGTTTCACTTAAGGGCAAAGTAAGCAAAATATTGCGCTGTTTTGATTATACACTAGATATCATGGCCCACGATCAGTAAATTCAAAAACAGTTTTCACACAAAACTATATTATATACTTATACTTATATTATACTTATAAAATAAAGATAGTTCAGCCATTCATCTTCGTTCACTATTTTCTGACAGTGATGATAAATAATTTTATTAAATGTGTAGTCATGTTGAGAAAGAGATATGCTGTTTGTTGTCCGATCAAGGATTTTGGGACGCTCATCGTTCATCATAGGCCTATATATGGTAGTAACCATCTAATTTTTGAGTGAAATAATTAGGCATTTTTTACAGCGGTTTTAATGCGGTTGATGGTAGTGTGCAGTGGCGCCAGAAAGAAATTGCACACTGGCAATATTTTCATAAGATTCTAAATTACATTAAATTTTTCGTTACCAGTTTTATTAACTATACCGCTTCATAAAATATCAAAAAATGGAACTTATAATTTCTTATAATTTGTTTTTATCATTAGAAATAACTTATAATCAAATCAAAAGGCGAAAAACAAAGTATGCATTATGGAAACATATTATTTTAATAAGTTTTTCAATCAATATTATGTACAAAAAAAGTACAGTCGTCAACATTAAGTAGCATAGCCTCAATGTGACTTGAAAGCGCGCAATCTCTTTGGTATCTTCTCGCTTAGTTTCCTGCAGAGCTCCGGTGAAAGGGTGTAAAACGCTTTTTTATTCAATTTTGTCCACAACTCACAGAGAGAATAACTAGTTTTGCTTGTTATTTGTTCTTTATACCTATGTTGCTATAAATTCTTTAGTGGATTCCAATCTGGTGACTGGGCGGGCCAATCCAAACATGCAGTGTAACATGCAGTGTCAATGCTCTGGAAGAATTTCTTGAAAGTTGCTGCTAAGTGTAATGGAGCATTGTCCTACATGAAGATGGAATTCTCTGACAAATAATCATCATAAAGGGAAGCAAAATGTTCAGCCAATATGCCCACGTCTTTGGACGAATTAAATCTGTCATTTAAACGAAACGTTTTAAAGAACGAACCATGAGCGCTAATAGCTTTTCATACCATGAAATAACCCCCTCCACTTTTCCTTAGTCGAAAAATCTATCTGCTATCTCTGTGTAGTCTACTGGCCTTGCTTTCTTCACTAAACACAACTCTTCGAGTAATACGCGTCACGATGCTTTATGCCTTTTAATGTACTGCAAACGACCCTTTCAATTTTCTTCCATACCATTGGCTTGAGTTTTGCGGTGCAGCCTTTCAAAACAAATTATTAAATTATTTCAACCTAATCTTGATCAGCAACAGAACACTTTCCCACAAGTTTGGAACTTTTTTTTTTTTACATCTCAAGAGCCGTTCCAAATCTGTCCAATACCTACACGGGATATGCAAGACTCGATCTTCTCTGTAGGAGGTTGCCGTAGGATAGCCTGGTTTTAGGCTATCTCCAATAATACCAGTTTTTTTATGTCGTTGCACAGACAGTCGAACAGTTTTCTCTTAACAAAGTCTTCTGCCTATTTCTCGATTGGATAATTCAGCATCATATGGCGTCTAATATGTTTCTGACGATTACTGAGAGAAAGACGAGGCATTTGAGAACATAATACGTAAATACTATCATGGCTGAAGTTGCACGCAATGGAGCAACTGTTAATGCGATTAAAAGGGCTTTATTATCTGAATTGGGTAAAAATGTGCTGCATTAATACGTATTTAATTCGAAAGTTTGGCCTTGCTTGTTTCCTATTGCATTTCAGTCGCTCCGCGTTTACAAAAGGTATCACCGAAAATTTGAAATTAATTACAATAATTTGAAATTAATACGATGGTGTAACTATTGACATACAGTTAATTATGGCCAATAATCCTATAGTTAACTTTTTTAGCATCTTAGGAAAACAAAGTCATGTATATCACTCAAAAAATCCTGGCTTATGCAAACGTGCTCTAAGCTCTAGAACACGCTGTCGCCGTGCTGTATTAGCACGATTAGGCGTGCATTGAATCTACTACACGGCAAAACGTGTTGAACCGGCACGTGTTCGACTTTCTGGTATGCTTCGCGCTTGTACGCCAAAGCGCGAGGCGTGTTCTACCCCCCTGCGCGTGCAATCGTCGGAAAAATTGTGGAGTTGTGTTGAAGTCACTGAGGACTAATGATTTTTCGGGTTGAATTCACTTGTTTGTATACGGCGCACCAATACGGCGCACCACCATCCAGGGTATTAGCGCCAATCGGGTTAAATTTCAAGTGATAGATTGTTTTGTTACATACTTCAGACACCCCACATAAGGAGGTATAGATGTCATCATGGGGAAACAACCTGCTCCGTTTTTTCAAACTGCTCGGCACGTACGCGCATCCAGAGATGCGTGAACACTCATTGCCCATAGCACGCCTCTGATTTGAGAGTCTAGAGCACGCCTACGTGTGCAATTAGTGCACATGTTTGCGTGCTGGTTTTGAAACAAGCTTTCGGCACGCATTCACTGCATTTCCAGCAGGCCTGGCTTCTTTCAGTTCGCGCGCGCAGTGTAAAATATATTTCTGGGCCCACTGTACATTATAATCCTTGAAATAGTAGCATATGTTCTAGAATAGTCTTCTGAATAAATTTCTAAGCCCTGGGGCATTACTTATAGCTATGAAACATTCATTATGTTATGGACATAGTCTTTCTCACTGAAACATACTGCATTGAATTGAACTGCAACAATCTCATCTTATCTACACCGTTTTTAAAGCGTTGATATAATGTTCTTTTAGAACGAATCATGCAGAAAAAAGTCAAAACAACAATTCATTGAAACATTAATGTAATGCTCCGTGTGTAAACGGATTGAAAAAAATTCGTATTCTGAAATGACAATCGCTGAACCATCGACTTTCTTACTTCAACCATGGCGTTGGAAACGTGAAGCTTAGAATTTTATTTATTGTAGTAAAATTCCGGGATATATACCTGTAGTACTTTCCGGCAGGCTTGCCTTCCAGTAGCTGCTGTCAGACACCAGCACTTTTTTCTTAACTCCGCTACGTGTTTCATACGAAACGTTTATAAGTATTTCATAGGAAACGTTTATCAGTATTTCATATGAAACGTTTATCAGTATTTCATATCAAACGTTTATCAGTATTTAATAGGAAACGTTTATCAGTATTTCATATGAATCGTTTATCAGTATTTCATACGAAACGTTTATCAGTATTTCATACGAAACGTTCATAAGTATTTCATAAGAAACGTTCATAAGTATTTCATACGCAACGTGTATCAGTATTTCACACGATACGCTTATCAGTATTACCACTCAGGAACAAACAAATAAGAGATGTCCTACAAAATCCTACACGCTAATTTTTCTACAGAAAATGCTCGTGCAAAATAAGTGTATCATCTTTGGGTCTTAATTGTTCTGATAATGGAGAAGGTGCAAATAATTTCGGCAGGCCGCCACAGACTCTGATCTACGATTTAGTTTCGAAGCGGCAAACACACGAAGACGAACTGAAGAGATTTGTTTCAGTGCATTTTTCCAACTGTGTCTACAGCGGGCGATTATTACATTTAGAAAGAGTTTGTTGCAGCCCTGGTGAGACATGGCCCAGAGTTATCAACAGTTGTGTCTCAGAGAGTCTAATCGTTTCTCGAAACAAAGGTCGTTCTATGCAAATGAGGAAGGTTGTGCATTGAGGTGTTGTTTCTTTTATACCTGTAACTGTTGGTTGAACTCGGAGCAGGATTTGTAATAATGCCATCATTTGTGCTCTTAAAAATAACAAATGATGTAGTCTCAGTTTAAGATCACAATTTATCATAGCATATATGAACGAGCTCATTAATCTCTATTGATACGTATGTTACGTACACTTTCTATATACCAGGTTCCGTGTGCATGCACAGAACAAGATAATTGATTTGATTTCTGCATGTAACCCACGAAATTAGTTTTACTGTTTTTTGAAATTGAACGGCAAATGCGCATAGTCATCACCCACAGGACCTGTGTATCTTATATCCCAATGAATATTGTGCATTATACAGAGCAGGTACTTTGTAGTGGTATTCCTGCTATTTTTCCTTATACAGTAGATGCATTTTCCATTGCATATATATAACGCACCATACGTGACATGTCAGCGAAGTGTTGTTCATAGATGGGCAAGAGCAAACACTAAATCTCAAACGCGTAATTTGGCTTAATATAATTTTTTTTGCGCATTGCGCTAGGTTTTGAAAATATCCGCTTGCGCTACGCATAATATTTGGGTCTGAGAAAGCCCCAATATTTTCATTGTTCTCATGTAAAAACTTGGCTCGTTTACGGCGCGTTGTGGAGATTTTGCATCAACTTACAAAGTGAATTTCATCATCGCATGATGATGTAATGTACCAGTTAATTAGTGTTATGGGGTTATTATCATAGTAATATTACACACGTACTGCTTGCTAAAATATATGAGTTACACAGCACATGAGTTGTGTATCAAGAGTACTAATTTGTGTACAGAATAAAACAAATTTATATTATTCACAGCCAGTAAGAGAGCTTTTATTTGCATGAAACAAGATCATAGGCGTATCCTTCTGGCTTGGCATATAAGTAGCTGCGGGATGCAGCAGCTATATTAATTTAAAATTAATCTAGCTAGCTAGGAGGTTGTCATCAAGCTGTCAGCGTGCGCACTAGTTTTGCGTACGTTTACTCTAGAAGAGACACTACTGAAAAACTACAAGTATAATTTTCTTAGCAAAGATAACTAGAGGGCAAACCTCCGCCGAAAAACGCCATGCTACCAAATAAAGACTGAAAGATAGACGAACACCCGAGTAGACTTGCGGACCATCACCAAAACGTATTAATTTTCCATCATGGCATTCTTAGCAGTTCTTCTAAAATTGATAAAGCTCCGTCAATTACATTTTGAGTCATGTTACAGGTAGACAGCAGACAGGCAGAGAAAGAAGCGAACAGAAATACGGATCATCACCATGCATATTGTGATAATCTGTTCTTCAAAACTGTCCCAAGGGTTCATGTGAATTTCACAGAGATCTATTCAAAACTCTCTGAGTTATTTATTTCTTGAAATAGAGACACCAGGTTCCTTATTTCTTGAAATTTACAAAACTTCGAAGATTTGTAAACCTTCAAGTTTCTCTAAGTTATGTTGAAAACAGACGTAAGACATGGCAATAAGCAGAAAGACTGATGGACGGATCAACACTGAAATCTAATAATCTCTTACTCTGAATATTCCTACTCTAATTTATGAAATATGGTATTCATGAAGATTCTTCCCCAATTTTTGACTCATGTTGCTTACACAGAGACACAGACCATCGCCACTAAACACATATAATTAACCTCTTTGTGGAGGTACCGTGCAGTTGCACGACTTTGCACATCAACCTTGTTAATGTAACCATTTTCTCAAAGAACAGCAAACATTAGCCAGACTATATAGAGTATATGACGGGTTGATGTCTACATACTGTAGATTCTAACTTTCCCATTCAGTTACTCGCAGTGCTAATTTCGCAATGACATATCACACTATGTGTTTCGCTTTTTTCAGCTATTGAAGATAGAGTTGGACCTAGCTTTGCTATAGCAAGATTGGTTGTGATGCCTTAGACACAAGGTCGTAATGCTAATAGAAGTTTCGTCTACATACATGTGACTAGACTGGAGTACCCCCGCGCCATCAAATACGACGACGAGGAATTTGCTGATGAAGGATCGCCAACTGCCAACTCAAATTATCATCAGGGATAAGTGCTCTTTCCTTCCCTGAGACGACATGCTAAAATTATGAGTTTTATTAGCAAGCAGTCAAGCATCCCTGTATTAGAATATCCGTCCCGTATCATGTACATATAATTACACAACTTCGGTAGAACGAAATTTTTAAGCTCAAATGAAATAGTGTTTTGTCCAGAGATGAAATCAACTTGGTAAATAAAAATTGATGTATCTCGTGACTGCACACGGAAAAGTTAATGTACCCTACGCTTCATTGATTGATTAATTATTTACTAGTTGCACATCTTGGACTGAGAGCAAGTAAATTTTCAATGTAGAGAGAACGTACAAATCAGACTGAATGAGAGTGCTACGATGGGTAATAAATATACTCACTGTTTGGATTTCAACGTTGGCAGAGCAAGAAGTACATTTAATTTTATATACAGCTTTTGCCACTGTGGCCATTTAGTTCACCCTGGTCTAATTTTCGCCGATTGATTTCCATTAGAACCCAAAAGAATCGCTAAGGTCTCCAACTTTGCTTATTTTCCGCATATCTATTTTATTGAAAGCGTGACACGAAAGATACATTCTAGAGATAGGTTGATTCACTGGGAATCTTATTTTCAGGATAAAAAGAAGCACCAACGTGATCACAAATATTATTAAAAACCAGGCGTTTCGGATTTTTAAAACTCTATCATCAGTGTTCTGAAAATGACAAAATCGGATTAAGAAAGGTAGTTACGACTCATGAATAACAAAAATACATCTATCAAAGGTCCCTAACAGTTAAAAATCTATGAAATGTTGGAGAGCTTAACAGCCGATGCGCACTCGTTTAGCTCAGGCCTACGTTTAAAAATGCACAACGATTCTAAAATGCGGAGGTCAGCCGTGGTTAGGTTCGTATCTAAAATACAAAAATTATTGCTCCTAAAAACATGGTCACTATTGATGCAATGGTCATGGATGGAAATTTTGAAGGTTTTGTAAAAACTTGACCAGCTCGAGAAGCAGTTCCTCTGTGTTGGGCGCACCTCACAAACAATTATTGGAGAGCAGTGCTCCCAATGTAGGAGCGCTCGCAGCGGTCACACTTATAATTATACACTACTGAGAAGCGCACCAACACATCGGATATTTCTCTTCGATTAAAAAATGAGCCTACTTTGCAATTATTTTCAAAATATATACATGGATTAAGGTGGGGAAACTATTTGTGTATTTTTGTGACTATTTCTTGTTTCATTTTTTCTCTTTGGAACCCGATGAACGGCAATTGCAAGTATAACCGTAATTTGCATAGAGTGGGGAATTTAGGCTTCTTACGAAATTTGCTGTTTAGAAAGTATTTTGATTTTTGGTCAACTAAATATAACGGGAAGTTAATAATAATAAAAAAAAATTCTCAAAAAATCAGTCTCGAGGTGAAACAGTGCAAATGTTGAGGATATTTCATATGCTCTATTGAGAAGGGTTGTTACTATAGAACTTTTGTATCGGAAGTAAATGCTGCTGAAAAAGTTTGTTCCTAGGCTGGTAAAAGTCGCTTTCCTAAAAACAGAGGTTGAAAATTTANAAACATTGACATCTAAAAACGACAATTTTCCGTTCTGTTCCGTTTCTATTGTGAATTTAACATTTGCGTGACATTGAATAAAATAATTAAAAAATACATCTTCCTGCTGATGATTCTTAAATAAAATGAACGCATCGTCTTGATAGCGTCGATAAAAAGCGGGTCTGCAATTTTCTGGACATTTCTCTAAATACTTAGGCTCATAATCATAAAGATAAATATTGGCAATAACTGGTGACAGAGCTGACCCCATTGCTAAACCATCAATTTGTTTGTAAATAGTGCCATTGAATCTAAAATAAGTATCCTTCAAAGCTAGTTCTAAAAGTTTTTTTTTTTTAAATTTAAACGTGACAATCCAAAAGGGCTGCTAACTGCTGATTAAAAACTTTATCCAAAATAATATTTACAGCTTCATTGACAGGGACATTATTGTACAGAGATTCTATTTCAAAAGACCACATGTAGTATGGATATGCAAATGCATACTACATGTGTTCTTTTGTATTCACAAGAATAGGAGCAAACAGTGTACTGGAGGGTTACTGGTGCCACTAATTCCAAAAAATACTGGCGGAACTGGATGTTTTTAAATTGTACGTCGGGTCGATAGTTTTGATTCCCGTAAATAATTCTTGGTATATCTTTTTCTGTATATTTCTATGAAATTTCTTACTTTTACTTTCAACGTTGGGTGTGGGGGTATAGTGTGGACACTGCGTTCATCAGGCTCTGGTGTTTTATCATCCTTTTTTATACTCGCTCATAAAATAAAAATGATGCCGTTGAAAACAATAAATTGAACAGGCAAGGATGAATTATGCACTAACAGCTTAATAATATTATTGATATCGTCTTTAAAGAAGTGTTATGTACTCAAGTAGGGCGTAACCCAGTGCTTGGCGGAACTGGAGACGAAACTGATAGACTGCGCTCTTGACCCGTTATATATTTAATGTATGTTTGAATTCAATGCAATTTTTGCAAAACAACGTGCCCATAGTGTGAAATGCCGAAAGGTGCGACAACTTTCTGCTATATTCAGTTGAGATCATTTTCGTGTAACTTTTAAACAATAACTTTGTACCGGCAGGGGCTGTCCCTCGGCAGTGACCGCAAAATTTATATTTCCATTGACAAATGTAATACAAGGAACTCCTAGGGTAACTATACAATTACTTGACAGTTAACAATTGGTCAACGCTATCGATCCCCTTTGAAATATGTCTCCTTAGTTCGATGTTTGCACTCAGGACTGTGGCTCTGCACGTCATATGGGTCAGCTGAATGCTGTTGACTCACCAGGAATGGGTATTGGAATCTTAGTTGACAATGTATAGTAGCTACATGGAGTACGGTAATTACGTAGAGACCCAATTACACGTGAAAGTACACGCAGCATACGTGTGGAGCGAAACGTTGCCGCAATAAATGGGTCATAGTGCCGCCAGTATGAAAACGTGCAATGTGCAGTTTTATAAGTAGGATACAATTTATACTCGAAACCATCTCAACACGTCAGAAATGCAAAAAAACAAAAAAAAAAAAAACACTGTCGAAGGATTATAACTTGTGCATTTATACAAAATCACACATACAAACTGTATGATACAGCATTGCCTATTGATAACCTACTATAGTTTTCACTGGCCGTGGTACACTGTTTTTCGCTAATAATTCTTAAACGAATTGTCGGATCATTATGGTATTTCAATACAAAGCCTTTTACACCCCTGCCTAATTTACGGCCCACATAGCATACTGCTGTATGTGTTTACAGAGGAGTTTACTTGTGTATATTAAGCCTATATTAAGCTGAAGCCAGGAAATCGCTTCTTCACATTCGGACGAGGCTCAACTTGGGGCGTGTTGCAATCAGACCTTCGGTGTCACCTGTGCTACACCTGTCTCCAATGCGACACAGGTTGGGTAACATCGACGATAACCCTCCTAAAGTTTAGGGTTATGAGCTGGGTAACACTGTCTTTGTTTACAAATATTGACAATGATACTCGATAATTAGTATTACAAAATATATGACTGCCATATATTGCTTGAATTCTAGCATGTGAAGCACTTGTGTGTAGTTTTCTTAACATTTTATCCTAAAATACAGCCAGAATAAGGCTCCGCCAGAAATGTGTAAGTTTAAGCTTGCCAAAAATTCCGCAACACTTTGCTGGGGCGCTAAGATCGCGCGTCGCATTCACTGCTACGCTGGTAACACTGTCAGGGTAACACCGGCGTCTGATTGCAACACAAGTTGGGTGTCGTCCGAATGTGGAGAAGGAATTTCCTGGCTTCAGCTTAATATAGGTTTAATATACATGAGTAAACTCCTCTGTAAATACGTATAGCAATATGCTATGTGGGCCATGAATTAGATAGGGGTGTAAAAGGTTTTGTGTTGAAATACCATAATGATCCGACAATTCGTTAAAGAATTGTTAGCGAAAAACAGTGCACCACGGCCAGTGAAAACTATCTTAGCTTGATTTCTTGAATGAAGAGAGAAATGAACAACAGAAACATTGGGCGAGCACATACCTCAACAGGCAACACAATGACTACACAAATATCAAAATTGTCCAAAATCCAGGATTTTCTTCTTTTCAAAACCACAACTGAATCATCTGTTCGTTGCAACATTTCTGACACTTTATGTAAATTTCATGAAGATCCGTTAATAACCTTTGAATTACGTTGACAATTGACAAGCAAAAGGATAAACTCCAGTGAAACATAATTTTCATGAAGGAGGTAATGGTGCAAATAAGTAGGACAATGGGCGCTGATGGCATAATCCTGCAACCACTAGCACAGCATCACCAGCTATTTTAGGCTGGTCGTATCTCTATAGCCAGTTGGGAGTGTGCCTGTATCGTGAACACTGCGTGAAATGTTGTTGTGTATCTGTTATAGCCTGTGTCGCGAAGCGCTAAGTGCATGCCTGACTGTTGCGATGGAAACTTGTGCTGTATCTCAGATGTGGCTTTCTGTCCCGATGATTGTGCATACCCAAGCGGTCTGGGCCTATCTCGACGGTCTTTTGTCTCTCTGATTCTACTAGTGTCATAATATTATTTTAAGGCAGACTCAGCTTCAAGCTGAGCGCGTTGCCACACAACAGATTTTCTCTTCTATGTACATACTACCACGGTAGCTCTGCTCTGCCGGGAGTATACGACAACGGTTAGAAATGTCTCCGATCTCATCTCTCTTTGTGAATGCCTGGTGGATTTTGAATCAAACGCGGTTGCATGGAGCGACCTTGATCCTTCGTGTGCATGCGTGATTCCCCCCCCCCCTCCTCTATCGACAGAATGAGTTACTCATAAACAGCTTTTGCGTGAAGAAGTGCGTACTTCTCTCGGCGGGTTTTCACGACATGGAGTTAGTGCATCAAATTTCAAGAGAAACTGGGTGACAGCCAGATGGAAATCCTAGTTAAGATTCAGCCGGTTTTTGGTGCCGATGCTACGGGCATCACATACCGGGCTATGCAAAAGTCCTGACCTGTTGTAATAATTTACCATCCGAAGTTCGTAAAAGATTTGTTTATGATGAAATAAAACGAGATCTGTAATGTATTAGTTTATCATTGTCTAAGCAACATTTCTATTCAATAGGACCTCCATTGGCAGCAATGACACGCCCTAATCGTGGTCGGAAGTCGTTACACACATTACGGACGTAGTAATTCCTCATCTGGGCCCAAGTGCGGTTCACAGAGGCTTTCAGCGCCTCAATGTTGTTGTGGCCATCTTTGCATGCTTTACTCTCAATATGCGGCCACACGCTGTAGTCCAGAGGATTGAGATCAGGCGACTGTGGAGGCTCATCCCGTTTTGGAAGGTTTTTGACGTGTGCGCTGGTGCACCATCTTCCTGAAACACGTAATCTCCATCTCTGACGATTTTTCTGATCCAAGAAAGAACTTTTGTGACCATGATATCCCAGTATTCAGCCCCTATCAACCTGTAACCGCCCTTGAACCACACTGGAGGCATCTTCTTTCCATTGGAGGCCACAACGCCAACGCCAAGCATCGTCACAGAGACCGGATGCTTTGTTGTGGAGACATATATAACGAACATCTGAGATGTCTTGGCCAAAGGTCACAACTCGATCGTTCTGTTTGTTGAAGGCAGGATCCACGGTGAAGGTCTTCTCATCTGAGAAAATGATGACTCAATTTCCATGACTTTTTAAGTCGTTAAAAAGGCGGGAACATCGCTCTTGTCGCTTTTTAACCATATCAGCAGTTAGCAGCAGTCTTTTCTGACGCTTTAAGCTCTTTCCATCTTCGCCCTTTACAGCTCTTGACACGGTTGACGCACGGTTCTTCGCAAATTCAGTCATTTTGTGTTTCGGATCATTTTCAAAGGCTCTTAGAATATTCTTCCGTTGAATAACTTATGGTCTGCCTGAACGTGGTCGATCTATGAGGCTTTCACTATTCTTAAGGCGGTTTTCGACTCGTTTCACCATTGATAACCTGACATTTTGCAACCTAACATTTTGCAACCTGTCCGCCTTCTGGTGACCCGCGCGAAGGAGAGCTGCTATCTTTATCCTTTTTGTATCCATTGCCAACAATGTATAAAAATGAGCACTGTCACCAGTTATTATATTATCTGAAATAATTACCTCCGTCAAGGAGGTTATATTTTCGTCGTGCTTGTCTGTCTGTCTGTCTCCAAGATAACTCAAAAGTTATGAACCGATTTGTACAAAACTTACAGGGATTGTTAAGTATGTTAGGAGGAACAGATGATTAACTTTTGGTGAAGATATGTTCATTCGTTTGTTTGTTTGCTTCATTTTTCTCAATGCCATAACTCAAAAAGTTATGGATGGATTTTTATGAATTAACATGAGATGTTAGGTGTATAACAAAAAGTAGATGACTGAATTTTTGGTTATGATTCGTTCGTTCGCTCGTTTGTCACTGCTTTTAATTTTATGCTTATTTGCACAATAACTAAAAAAATAATTGATTGTACTTTCTGAAATTTGAAGGGGTTGTTAGTAATGTTGAAAGACATAAATGATTAAATTTTGGTGCAGATGAGTGAGTTCGTTTGTATGTTTGACTCATGTTTGTCATAAAGATTGTTAGCAGTATAACTGAAAAAGTTATGAACGGATCGCCAAGAAAATTACACAAGCTGTTATTGCTATCAAAAGGCACAAATGATGTGATTTTCGAGTTTATACAAAGAAAATTATGGTTTCAGAGCCAATTTTAATTTTTTGCTACCCTTACCTCGCTTGGTGCGGAGGTATGCGCTCTCAGAGCGCTCTAGTTTAGGAATGAGTCATTGTCAATAACTTTCATCAAGTCTTTGAAATGAGTTTCACGCCTTGATAATACAAAACAGGTCAGGACTTTTGCAAAGCCCGGTAATAAAGCCGTCTGCACAACGGTGGAGAACGAAGCGTGTTTCGGTACACCATCAACAAGCCAAAATGACCAGGTCATTGCCGAAGTGGACGCTGCGGTGAAGCAGCACCGTCGTGTGACTATCCGAGAAGTAGCGGCAAAGGTGGGCTTACGCACAAAAAAACCGGCTGAACCTCCCGAATGGTGTCCATCTGGCGGTTGGCCAGTTTCTCGGAAAATTTGATGCATTAACTCCTTGCAATATAAAACCGCCGAGAGAAGCACAAACTTCTTCACGGAAAAGCTAATTGCAAGCAACTTAGCTTTTTGACAGCCGGTAATAAAAGTCTTGGATGGGTACAAAGGTTTTAGGTCATTTAGGTCACTCCATTAAACCGCGTTTGATTAAAATCCATCAGGTTTTCGTAAAAATAGATAAGGTCGGATATTTCTCCAACAGACCTCGTATTCCACGTGATTGTCGAAAACAAATCCTATTGTTTCGAATAACTCATGATAGTTTAGCTCTGACAAGCTTGCACAGCAGAACTCTCTTCTGTTTGCCATTAAAAATGCCAATAAAATATTAAGAAAAAGGGAAACAACGCT
The DNA here is from genome assembly GCA_001587735.2 of Parhyale hawaiensis. Taxonomy (NCBI): domain Eukaryota; kingdom Metazoa; phylum Arthropoda; class Malacostraca; order Amphipoda; family Hyalidae; genus Parhyale; species Parhyale hawaiensis. Next base: position 26,850,357 of record LQNS02277602.1, on the reverse strand, counting down.
CAGGGTGATGCAGATATATATTAAGCAGAGAAAGAGTTATCAACCTAATGATTATGGGCTCCAAAATGTGGGTAGAAACCAAACTCCATAGCCTAAAAATCGTGCAGCCACGATCATGATTTCAGCCAAGCGTGTTCCAACATGGAGCTTGGTGCGAAATTAACAAGCAAATAATTTCGAAATAGCAAAAAAAAGACACTGAAAATGTTGCCATCTGGCATCTGCGCAAAGCTACTTAATGCTGTGACCACTAAAGTTTAATGAATGTCTTGGCTGATGTTTGAAGAATGTTAAAGGAGAAGTCGTAGACTGAGCAATATGTTGTCGAAAGAAAACTTTTCCTTCTTTACAATTTTTGCTGTTCATGCGCTTTAACTATTGAGGCGGAGTCACTTGAGATGGTCTTTTCACTCGGTCAGAGTTTGTCTATTGATCGAAGGTCTTGTTGCATCCTCGTTAACAGCAGAAAAGTGCACGGCTCTGTCAGTTTTAACAAGTTGCCTACAAATTGGTACGCATATGTTCCAATACGTCTATTTCTGATGAACATGTTGTTCTATATTCCCAAAAACGAATTGTGGGCAATGTGTTATTTCGTTGCAAGTTTGAAGAGCTAGAGATGTGACGGCCAACGTTTCAGCAACTCTTTGCTGACGAACATCATCTGTTTGTCAGGTGGTACCGAACAAACTGTACATTTCGTACTGCGTATGTGCTTCAAAAGATTATAATGTAAACCAATGTTTACGCGTCAACAAGGCCAGTCGTTGGATTAAAAAGCAGACTGACAAGCATGACGTCTAGAGCCGACTCGTTGGTCCTATACACAATCCATATTATGTAAATATAGATCTGCTCCTATGTACCACTGTTAAGATTTAAGCTTGATCTATGAGGATTATATCAGTTTCAGTTCTGTTGTATGTATGGAAAGCACTGACCCACCTGAATGTGGACAAATCCACTGGCCAAGATAATCTTACTCCCCGTGTACTACGAGAAATGGCTCCAGTTATCGTATAGTCACTGCTCGAAATATTTAATCGGTCTCTGAGAACGGGAGAAGCTCCACAGGATTGGAGGCTAGCTAACGTGATACCGATACATAAGAAGGGGGACAAGAAAAGCCACAGCAACTATCGACCAATCAGTCTTACATCGGTCGTCAGCAATACTATCGAACGCCTCCTGAAAAATAGCATCACAGACCACCGGAGGATGCATCAGCTCATATCCGACTCTCAGCATGGCTTCCGAAATGGAAGAAGCTGCTTAACAAACCTTCTGGACTTTTTCCCAAAAGTTACGGACATTAAAGATGAAGAAAAGGGTGTAGACCTTGTGTATCTAGATTTCCAAATGGTTTTGATAAAGTTCCCCATCAACGGCTAATGAAAAAATTGGAAGCCCATGGTATCCAGGGAGACTACTTACAATGGATCGGGGCATGGCTCACAGGTCGGCAGCAGCGAGTGAAGCTCGAAGGAGAAACGAGCGACTGGACGCAGGTGTCATCAGGGGTTCCACAAGGTAGCGTGCTTGGCCCACTTCTGTTCTCAATTTACATCAATGATCTGGATCTCAACATCCGTAGTAAATCAGTAAATTTGCGGATGATACAAAACTATGTCGTCCTGCCACGAAAAGAGCCGAGCTCCAACAAGACCTTGACCTCCTCATGGAACGGAGCGCAACGTGGCAGATGAGCTTTAATGTAGACAAATGCTCAGTAATGCACGTAGGGCTTGTGTGAAGCCTTCCATCCCATTGAAAATGAATGGGACGAAATTGGCTCCTGTCACCCAACAACGTGACTTGGGAATCACAATTACAAACAAACTACAGCACAGTCAGCAAGTTGACATGAGTGTGAAAATGGCAAGCAGAGTACTCGGAGTCATTACCAGAAATTTTGAATACAAGTGCAAGGACATCATCGTTCCCTGTACAAGGTATTAGTGCGGCCACACTTAGAGTTTGCTGTTCAGTTCTGGTCGCCACATCTGTGCAAAGATATCGAAAACACGGAAAGAGTCCAACGCAGAGCGACGAAATTGATACCTCAACTGCGAAACAAGCCGTATGATTGTCGCCTAAAGGAACTGGGCCTGATCTCTCTCGAGCAAAAAGGACTCAGGGGGCAACTAATAGAAACATTTAAGTATTTGAATGGCTTCAACGACGTACCTACAACGGGACTCTTTGAAAGAGACCTCAATGATCGCTTGAGAAACAATGGTCAAAAACTCAAGCACAAAGCTCNGATCTCTCTCGAGCAAAGACGACTCAGGGGGCAACTAATAGAAACATTTAAGTATTTGAATGGCTTCAACGACGTACCTACAACGGGACTCTTTGAAAGAGACCTCAATGATCGCTTGAGAAACAATGGTCAAAAACTTAAGCACAAAGCTCGAAGAACGACCTTAAGTCAGCAGTTCTTTCCGTATTTTACAGTCAGCATTTGGAATAGACTTCCTTCCAACGTTGTTAGTGCGGAATCAGTCAACGCGTTTAAAAATCGTCTTGACATACATTGGGAGAGACACCCCCCACAGCTAAGAATTCCTCCTCCAGGAGTCGCACACTCTTAACGGCCAAAGCCTCCGAGGCTTCCTAAATCCGTCTTCTTCTCTCTTCGCTCCAACTGCACTGTCTGACATCTTTAACTCCGCATATCAGCGGCTATTGACCATGATTGAGTGCATTCATGATCGTCTCTTTTGCTGAAACTCTTCTCCTTCCTCTTTTTCATTTTTTTTTCTTCTCTTTTCCCCAGTCTTTTATATCCTACTAACATAATGGCAATAGCTCATAGAGGGCCGGGCAAGTTTCGGTGTCTCTTTGGGAATGGGCCTGTTGGTTCCTCTACTGCCGCCTATCTAATCTAATCTAAAAGATAAAGTTTTCTGCATAAAGTATTGCGACTATAACTGTCTTTGTGACGCTTCAATTTTATGATTGCAATGTCTGTAGGGTCCTAACTGTTGCATGTCCTAGCTGGAGTCTTGTGCGCAGCTTTCGTCAATTTCTCTTTGTGTTGTTCGTAGCCGCACCTAAGGAATCGCATAGCAGTGCTAGCAGGAGTTAAGGCTCTTTGGATGCTGTATTTGTTTAAATTTGAATGATTCCGAAAGTGCACGCACCGGCTGAACATATTTTTGCTACTATTCCATGCAAAATAGAGAGCAATGAACGCTGAAATATAGGTGCATGGATATATATTTTCTAATTAGTCAACTGCAGAATCCCAGGGTAGGATTTGCTACAGCTGTGGAAGTATTCGCCTGCTTCGAAGATTGCTTTGTGCAACCAAAATCTACGGATATTGGAAATATCATTTCAGTACCATCAGCTCGATTTATATCCGTTCCGAGTCGCTAAGAAATTGCCTAACGCTAAATTATTGCTAACTATGGTCATCAGGCTGTGTACTTTTGGATTGGCATGTAATACCGGGGTATGAGTGGCTGGCGCACGAGCAAATTCTGAGCGGATATTCAGCCCGCACGTCATTCCATGTCACTACTTCTTAATTAAGGGAATATTGGCTACAAACTTTCACTGTATAATCGGGACGACTTGCGACATGAACGCCAGCTCATAGGTTGAGATTGTGACTACATAGCACTAGTTTTTGGCATTACTGAAATCACTGCCAGTACTTTTATTTTTTATAGATTTGTTTCAGGCTTTCTCACACTGGTGTTGTGATGCGCTAACTATAACAATAACTACTCCAATTTCTGCATACATTTATGACGCTGTGTGCAAATGGTCATAGCATGTAACGCTTCTATACTTCAACTGCTACTGGTAACACGTTACTGGCTCTAGAAAATTAGAGGATTGTACTGGTGACAAGGATACACATGCCCAAGCTATTTCTTTACTAATAGATTATAGTATCTGATAACTACAAGGACAAGGAAAGACCAGAGCGAAATTAAATGAACGGAAAAATTATGTGAAGTCTTTGTGATGAAAAGGAAGTAGGACTATCATTGACTTTGAAGGAGGCAACCGAGCACTCCTCAGGGGCCAGGTGGCCTATATATGCAGCACAAAAAAATGCGTGTGGGTTTACCAGTAGGGGTTTGCGAGCATGTTAACTTTACCTTTTCTGTCAGGATAAACAGGGACTTGAGTATTATGCATAAGCAATTCTAACCTACTCCATATTTCAGGTCTGGTGAAGCTCGGCACCAACTGTGTCACCGGCAAAAGAGTCGCCATCAAAATAATCAACAGAGAAAAGTTAAGCGAATCGGTGCTACAAAAGGTAAATTATTTGCCCCTAAGTTAAAGTTAAGCACTCGTTTAATTTTGTTCTGCTTGTTTTACTGTTGTTGAATTTCACGCCTCTCATTTAAAATCGAGCGCTCAGAAACAGTGCATTTCTGATCGAGGAAACGTAAATTTCTATAGTTAAAAACCTCGTATTTCAGCGCATTTTTAATGTTACGGATCATCATGCTAATAATATTCTGCTCGTTACTGTTTTCCGTTAGTTATATCTGATGAGGATGTGTGTCGGTTAAGTTTGCTTCGCTCGTGTGGAAGACAGGATGTCAAACGCTAAGTTAAAATAGGGAACCATGTTGAGATGATCATGCTTAAGAGAAGCTCGAGCATAATCTCATGGAAAGAAGCCTTCTAGAACCACTTCTTGGCGAGAGTTTTAAACACGTATATACACTGCCTCACCAATTGGAGTAAAGATGCAAAAGTATTAATGCGTGGCCGAATCTGAAATGTTAACACTGCATAATTAGTTTATTATACAGTAGTTCATTTTACACGCTTATCGATTTGTTGATGATACTGCAACGTATTCCAGGCTACAATATATTAGTATTTTTCATAATTCACTTTGATGTACATCGATTTCATTGTGAGGCTGACTTAAATCGAGCTCGCAGCCGATTTGTATCTACTTTTGCACCAACTCTGCAGCCGCAGCAGCAGACTTTACGTCTCCCTACATATAAATGGAAAAGTTTTGTCATTCTGTTACGCTCATATGTACGAAGCTAACTCAGCTAAAGGCAGCGCTGCATGTTTCATGCATGCTGTGTTCTACATAGTTATCGGTAGGTATATACAGTATAGATAAAGCTTTATATGCACCATCGATTCGGGCTAATTCATCAACGTAACTATGCTCGTAAGCTATAGCTTGTCCGGCTCTTCAGGTATAAACGCTGGTTTCGTTTCTCTGAATCATGTTTCAGGCAATTTTCTCTACTAGTTTTTTCCTGAGACAGCTCCAAATCCTGTTCAATTAGAATGCAGTCGTCTCAAGAGTAATACGTTTAGAATTAACACTTGAAAATCGATCCAAAGCTGCGAAACCAACACTCGTGACTGAAGCTCGGAAGTGTCAAAGCTAATGGGATTGACTAATTCGATTGAAGATTATTACAATATTCAATTGACTACCGTAATGCTGTACTGAGTTCAAGAATTATCTATTTTCAAGTAATGAAATACAAAATAGATTCAGCTCAACGCTAATACCAAATACAGAAAATTTGTCGAGTGGTTTATAAACGCTGAGTAGTCATTAAATCCTTAAACAACCTAATTTTGGTTAGCCACTTATCCCTTCGTAAAACACACGAGATGAACCATGAGAAATGAGAAGGTTGAATATTGCAGTTAGAAGTATCTGTATTAGCTGTGTGATCGTGTGTCAAATTTGACTGGTCCAAAATAATAACGCCTATGAATAATTATCATTGACATTTATTCTGGAAAAGGTCAACCTCAGGTTCGTAGGAACATGAATTCATCGCTAGTATGTCAGTAAGTAGACGAGGAAAGATTTGGGAAGGAAGAACTACACCAGAGTTAACAGGCAGCCGAGGTTTGTGTCTGCGCGTATCCGACGCGCTTGTGAGTTTTTGAGATTCCTTAGATTGGAGCGTTAGGTCTTCACTAAAGTACTGAAGCCACTAAAGTTTAACAATTCATGGCTTTCATATGACAGAATACTTGCAGGACAACGCGTTTCCGCCAAACTAAGTCTCAAACTTAGATATCATGACTGAAACTGGGTAAATTGCATCATAATAACCAAGCACCGTTCACTGATATTGTACACGTCTCTACAAGGAGCCACAGTACCCTAAGATAACTGTAATTATACTCGATGCTATTGTTAAGATGCTGTTGATCGGCAAAAAAAAGACGACATGACTTCTTCGGAGCTTCAGATAGGATCGTTGGTTTCGGCTCGCTGAATCTTCTTTCAGGCTCCACCTCCGAATCGCTCACACTTGTAATCACCGAAATTTAATTCTGCTCCATATTTTAAAATTTTAGCCGTTGCAAAGCGTAATCTGGATGCTCCTAATACTTGCAACACGATCCAAAGTAACAAAGCTAGTACTCCTCACTACTTTTCGAACTAATTTGTATTGATGGATATGCTTTGCAATCCAGAAAAGATACTTTCTAGAGCTTTATCAATTATTGACTGAGATTATCATTGGTCTCCCAATTTATTTCTTTTTAGCATTAAATGGTAATTTTGCTTAAGAGACTTTGATATCTTGAGTGTCTGTGATCAACCTATACTGTATCATTTAATCTTATTGTTAATTTCTCTTCACAGGTGGAGAGAGAAATAGCTATAATGAAACTCATAGAACATCCGCACGTCCTCGGTCTGTACGACGTTTATGAAAATAAAAAATACTTGTGAGTACCCGCTATTTGGAAGAATGGAATAGACAGGTACAGACAGGACCAACGTGATAGTATAGTAACGGTTTAGACTGGATGTATTATCGCCAATGGTAGCATGCTCTAATATAATAGTAGTATAATATGTTCTACTGTATGTGTATCAGTAAGGACGTTTATGATGCTAGCGGAAACTACTACGAATACAGACATTTCGAATTATATAGGAGATTCTACGAAAGCAGGTGGCTTTTCTACTTTGAATACACAATAGAATAACATTTTTATATTGCAAGAACTCAATCCCGACGGAAGATGCAGTGAGCTACTGTCGTCAAGAAAAGAAATTCAATCGTGTGTTAGAGTTGACTGTTTCCTGTATGTTTTTAGTAGCTACTGTTTTTAGAAAATGTCTCTTGCCCAGTACCGCTTCTACAATATCAAATCCACTTTAGTGTGCAGTCCACCAGACCTTTCTCATAGTCCTAGGACAGATACACGCTTGACACTTGTTCTCTTGGTAGGAGTGAGCTCCGAACATGTTATTACCTCTGCCAATGAGGTTATATTTTCGTCGTGTTAGTCTGTCGATCGGTCTGTCAATCTCTTCGTTTGCCCCCAAGATAATTCAAAAAGTTATCAACGGATTTCAACAAAATTTGCAGGGATTGTTGGGTATTTTAGGAGGAACAGATGATTAACTTTTGGTGAAGATTCGACCATCCGTTTGTTTGTTTGTCTGCCTAATTTTTCTTGTCGCCATAACTCAAAAAGTTATGGACGGGTTTTATGAAATTTGCATGAGTTGTTAGGTATATACTCAGAGTAACTGACCAAATTTTTGTTATGATCTGTTGGTTTGTTAATTTGTTGCTGTTTCATTTCATACTTATTAGCACAATAACTCAAAATTGATTATACTTTGGCGATGATCGGTGAGTCCGTTTGGGTTTAACTTATGTTTGTCATAATATTGTTAGCAGCATAACTCAAAATGCTATGAATGGATCTTCATGAAACTTACAGAAACTGTTAATATTATCAAAAGGAACAAATGATTAAATTTTTGTGTTGATATAAAGATTTTAGAACCAATTTGAATTTTTTGTTACCGTTGCCTTGCTTGGCGGAGGTATGCGCTCTCATAGTGCTCTAGTTTTCATGATATTTTGTAATATCTTATACCGTTAATTTTTAATTAGAGCTCACTTTCCATATTATGTTACGGAGTTTGTTAGGGCATTACGGTGGACTGAACACTAAAGGAAAACCGTATAGACGGAGATATCATAATCAGTAATTACGACCCAACTTATTGTATCTGGTAACAAAGTTCCATTTTCTCCCCACAGGTACCTTGTATTAGAACACGTATCGGGAGGTGAACTCTTCGATTATTTAGTTAAGAAAGGTCGCCTTACTCCAAAGGAGGCTCGTAGATTTTTTCGCCAAATTATTTCAGCTTTAGATTTTTGCCACAGCCATTCTATCTGGTGAGTTTCTTCTGCTGTCCTAGGCATATTCTTCTTGTGTTATTTTATGACATTGCAATATTAGGCATGTTTTCTTAACAAGCGGTGATACGTGTCCTTGCACAACACATTATTTGATTTTACTGTGCATCCCTCGCTTCATACATACCTACTTGGATAATTACTTGAAGCTTCTTTATTTGATGATTATATCTTTCGATTACTACTAATTACCACCTTCGATTCGTCAGTCTGTGAACAAAAGGTCACTTGCACTGCATAGCACACGTCCGCAATATTTATTCAGTGTTGTTTCCTAACAACCATTGTAACAATCCCGTGATATTTTGTTTGTAAAGTCGCACAAAACAAGCTTAATAGGATAAATGTACACTAATGTTGGGAGTTAGTTGATGCTATGCATGTTCACATTCAAAGTTTACATTCGTAATTCTTTTCAATGCGCTAAAGCATTAATTGAAGCAGATTCACAAGATGTACACTAAACAGAGTTTAATAAAATAGGAAAATAGTTCACAAAATACTACATCACATAGCCGCTAAACTTTTTTACCTCCAGTGGAAGATGTTGTATTGAAATACTTGTAGACTATTATACCTAAGTATAGTATTACGTGCGTAGAGTCAACTCATCACTCAAAAACGCTATCTTTCATAGCCTGCATGCTTTGGTAATTCTTTTGTCTTTCGATTAATTTTAGCAAAATGTCTTTTTATTTCCTATCTCGCTTTCCTATATATTTCACTCAATTAAATTTTCAAGTGGTGAAAAGTATGTAGAAGCAAGTATAGTGACTGCATTTGTGTTCGAATTTTGTGTGACTATTGCATTTTTCTCTCAGCGGGACTGTAGCAAAGTGCCAGACCGCCACGCTTTGATAGATGCAAAAATGGTGTCACTATGTAAAAATTGGTTCTGGTGTAGTAATATACTAGCTTATATCGCTTTATAAACAAGTGGTAAGAACTTTATTGACAGTCACATCGTAAGAAACTGTCGATTAATATTAAACTTTTCGAAGAAAACAGGGGACACGTACGATATCGAAGAAATAACTGTCATAGTCTATGTAACCAAGTTCTACAGCAATGCCAGACGCATTTCTTTTTACCTAATTTATAAGGTAGTAAGAGAAGCCACAATGACGAAAATTGTTCACATTTCAGCCATCGGGATCTTAAGCCGGAGAATCTATTACTTGACGAGAAGAATAGCATCCGGATAGCGGACTTCGGCATGGCTTCTCTCCAACCGGAGGGGAGTATGCTGGAGACTTCTTGCGGCAGTCCGCACTACGCCTGCCCGGAAGTCATTAGGGTGAGTGCTGCCTTCTCGATAAGGCTAGTTCACAAGTTTGTTGTTTGAGCGACGTTCATGCTTCGAAACATCTGAACGCTCTGTAGTGGTCTCACTACAAACAAAACTGTGTGTGCACTGAAAGATTTCTGAAAAAGCTGTGGTGAAACAAATGCGGTGAAACAGAATTCATTTTTTCTTCCAGTAATTTGAAACGGATTTTGAGGGTGGCGACAATGACGCTGTCTCGGTCACGGTTGCTACAAGAGAATAATGGCGATATTATAACAGTTAACGAAGGCAATATCTGCAAGGCGCTTCGCTTCAACAATACAAGCATCATCGGCTGCAGCAGTTCGCTCGTAATACGCCAATATAATTAACTTCAACTTGATAAAACTTCAGCCATGAGCATTGTTTTTGGTACTTGCATCAAATTCGAGTTATTTATAACACATTAATTATCCTTGAGATGATCCAAACAATAATACTGCCCAGAAACTTACTTCAAAATAAAGTATCGAAATCATGCAAAGCTTATAACGGAAATTCAGGGAAATTGACAGCTAATGAGGTTAGTGTATCGCTGTGAAACTGTCACATCTGACAATAATTACTTATGTATGCTGAAGAGCACTTAAAACAGGGATTTTAGCTAAGGTATTCCGTCATCGAAAGGTCAAATGCTGGGCCACAAGGGTTTCACAAATTAGCCATCATTCGGTACCAAGATATTTTTGTGCTCTTCAAAAACAAACAAACAAACAAACAAATAAACAAACAAACAAACAAACAAACAAAAAACAAACAGACAAATGAACATAATGTATTTTCTCATATGGATGCAGTGCCCAAAAGGCAGGGCGCTGCACCCTGAGGTATTCATGTTGTTAGAAGTAACATCCTTAAAACTAATACATCCTTAAAACTAATACATCCTTAAAACTAATATATGGGACAAGATTTAACTTTAACTTGGGGATTCACCCGTGCACGTAGGTAGTCAGTGTTAACAAGTTAGAAACTAAAGAAGTAGGAGAACTTTTTCATTCAAAACATTTTAAGAAGAAAGTGCAAAACTTGAAAAAGATATATTATAAACGCTCTAAAGGTTTAAAGTAGAGATATAAAGAAGTAGCATAATTTGTGACAGACACTCATGTTTAACACTGTCTCATCCTATACTGGTATATGATGAAAGAAAATACAGAACTGAAATAGCTATATTATTCTTTAAAACAGGTGCGCGTTGTATGTGATCGAGGTAACAAGCCTATTTGAAATTATTAATAGCAATTTTGTCTAACGTTTTTATTCTATTTGCAATAAAAATAGCGAAAATTGATAACTAAAACTAGACATACTCCAGTTTAAAATGCAGTGTGCGTTTTCCAAGGCGTGACATTTATATCCCTTATAGTATGATACGCATCATCACTCTACCAGATTATTCAAAAAAATTCTAGGCTTGTGTAGTTGAACAGAATATAACTGATACTAATGCAAACAAACAGAAATAATAATTAATTATTATGCTATGTGGAATGGGAATTCTGAATACGGCAAGTTCACCCTAATAATCAGAATATTTCTATTCAGGGAGAAAAATACGACGGACGTCGGGCGGACGTGTGGTCGTGCGGAGTTATTCTTTATGCCTTATTAGTTGGAGCCTTGCCCTTCGATGACGACAATTTACGCCAGTTGTTGGAGAAGGTCAAGAGAGGAGTCTTTCACATCCCTCACTTTGTGCCCCCGGACTGTCAGGAGCTGCTCAGGGGCATGATTGAGGTCAACCCTGAGAAGAGATTAACTGTAAGTTCCCTCCGGATGGTTTCTTATTATAATCTATACTAATAAGCTACTTAATCTGTAACTGGTACGTGTTATTCCACACTTTGTCTCTATGCGAACTGTACTTGCTCTTCAAGAATATAAATGAGGTCAACCCTAATCAAAGATTAGTGTCAAGTTTCCGTATACGTTCTCGATGAAGTGTTTTTTAAGTTGTCGCCCACGAGCGCTTTGTTCCTCCTAACTGCCAGGAGCTGATAAGAATTCTCTACAGAAGGATTGATTTCATGGCTTCAATTTGGGCTCTTCGTTTATACTGATCTTAATTAACAAAATCATTACCTCCGCCAAGGAGGTTATGTTTTCGTCGTGTTTGTCTACCTGTCTGTCTGTCTGTCACCAAGATAACTCAAAAAGTTATGAACCGATTTGGATGAAATTTACAGGGATTGTTAGGTATGATAGAAGGAACAGATGATTAAGTTTTGGTGAAGATATGTAAATCCGTTTGTTTGTTTGTTTGTATGTCTGCGTCATTTTTCTCGATGCCATAACTCAAAAAGGTATGGATGGATTTTGATGAAATTAACATGAGTTGTTAGGTATATAACAAAAAGTAGATCACCAAATTTTGGTAGTGATCCATTTGTTCGTTCGTTCGCTTGTCACTGTTTTTAATTTTATGCTTGTTAGCATAACTCAAAAAATAATGAATGGATCTTTATGAAAATTATAGGAGTTGTTAGTAATAGTAAAAGACATAAATGATCAAATTTTGGTGCAGCTCGGTTAGTTCATTTGTATGTTTGACTCATATTTGTCATAACGTTTGTTAACAGTATAACTCAAAAAGTTATGAACGGATCTTGAAAAAAATTGAACAAGCTGTTATTAATATAAAAGGCACGAATGATTAGATTTTGGAGTTAATGCAAAGAAAATTATGGTTTCAGAGCCAATTTGAATATTTACTACCGTTGGCTCACTTGGCGGAGGTATGCGCTCTCAGAGTGCTCTAGTTTTGTGTTTTATTCATCATATTTAACTAATTTTGATAACTGAGACTAATATCGTGGTTCAGGAAATGGAGGGTGGATTAGATAAAAGTAAGTTTCTAAATGGTATCAAGCAAACAATTTATCAAATAATAGGATTATGAACATTGTACGTGATTACTCCGCGACATACAATAGAAATATCAAGTTATATTAACAGGAAATAATAGTTTTAAAGAAAAATCAAATTGGACTTTTACCATGGGTCACACTGTATATCAATAAGGCTACGTCCTTAAATTAATTGGAAAGAGAGCAAACTTGAGATGTTATGTCACTGCTTTTGTGCCGCAGTGCTAATTAAGTTTTACGTCATCAGTACAGCTTTACGGAGCCCTGAAGAATACGGCGACTGCGCAAACGCTATCATGTTAAAAATTCGTAGACATTTCGCAACATAATGTTATGCTCAATCAGGGTTTATTCTAACGTGTAGTCCTACCCTTTTTTGCAATTGTGTATTAAAATAAGACGGATGTTTATTTGTATTTTTCTTGAATTTGTATGGCTAGAGTGTCTAGACATAAACTAGGAAGAAACCACAGCAGATGTCATCGATAGTTGGCCATATTAACCTTGCTATAAGTAGGTATAACCACACAGATCGGGCCTCATATAAAAGTTTGTGCAGCTGTAAACTTACCTTAGAATAAATCCTGTTCCCAATCATATATGCATATGCTCGTATAACTCAAAATTGCTTCAGTAAAGTCGATATTGAAATACTGG
>LQNS02277602.1:26823896-26835622 GCA_001587735.2 Parhyale hawaiensis | reverse complement strand
AAGTAGTGCAGACCCACATCATCCCCACCCGGGACCAGCTGGACCCTGATGTTATTAAAAATATGGCCTCTCTCGGTTGTTTTAAGGACAGAGAAAAGGTCACCAAGGAGCTATTAGGCAACGCGTAAGTTTTAGCGTGTTTTCTTACGCTTTTGTACTTTCTGAGCTGTTTTTAGGACAGAAAGAAGGTCACCCAGGAACTTAAAAAAAAAGTCCAAGTTAATGAAGGTGTGAAGACATATCCCAAAAGAACTGTTCAAAACATCCTGAGTTTAGTTTTTTGCATATTTACATATACGTATAAAGTAAGCACTGATAAAAGTTCGCCGAAAACTTCCTTGCAATGCATAATTTTGATGTGTATTTTAATGAAAATGTGGCCTCCCTCCACTGTTGGATGATCAGCGAAGGCTACTATCCATGGGCAATTTAGACAACCCATAAGGTTTCGGCAAACATGCAATGTTGTCTCATTGGAACTTTCTAGGAGGATGTTTGATCAGGAGCTGGTAATTATTGGAGGAACAACTGCCTCTGAGCAAAATTACTCGGTAGATCTGATTTAGAAGAGACTCTGAGATAGGATCTACGATGTTAAACATAAAGATGACTAGGCATGGTTCCAGCCTGCAATTATGTATACGTGGCTGCACCGATTCTATGAACTATCTGTTGCATATATACTGTTTCGCAAAATGAGAACCTACGTAAATCTAACTTACTTAATATTGATTCTAGGCAGTTATTGAGGGTTCATTTTTCCTCCTACAAACGGCAGAGAACTATTCATTTGTTGTTGTAGTTTTATTGTAGTTTTAGTTTCCACGTTTCTTCCCGTCATTCACAGTACAGAAAAGTATATACAAGTTGTTGCTGTACGTCACTAAACCAGAACTCTTTTCTTATTTATGTAGTAATTTCTCGTCTTTGTTTCCCTTCAGACACAACACGGTGAAAATACGATACTAGCTGTTGTTGGACATCACTAAATGTGAAATCCCTTCCTATTCTAATATCAACTTTCTGTGTCTTGTTTCCCTTCAGACACAACACGGAGAAAGTAATATACTTCTTATTACTGGACCGAAAGAAGCGGCGGCCTGCGTGTGAGGACGAGAACGAGCTACTTCACAGGTTTACCAACAGGAGCGATACTCCGGACCCGCCCCGCAAGAGGGTCGACACCTGTTCTGTCAACGGCACAATGAGCCACTTCGACAGACTTGCTGAAGGGTCGCCTGTGACACCCCGCAGACATCTCGCGCACCAGTAAGTTATAAGCAACTTCACCCTCTTACGGCATGTTCCATTGAGCATCGAAATTCAGCCTTCGATGCTTGACTGTTCGAAGTTTCAGGTTGGTGCGCTGGCTTCGACCCATTGAACGAGAGATTCATGCCTCATATGTAATTGGCTATCCTTGTCTCTTGAGACTTTCAAAACTCATTCTTGCTTCGTAAAATAGAGTGTTGAGCTCGCTCAAGGTAATTGTATTGCTGCTTACACTTGCAATGCGATGCAGTAGGCCAAAGCTACTGTGTGCAGTTTCGGAGAAGTCTAACCTCGCAGGTTAACTTCGACTTCAAATCTCAAATCCAACATTCTCTTATTTACTAAGCGTAACAAGTGATCTCGCTCCAGCTTCTTTCTACCAGCACTGTCCTAAGTTTTTTTTTTATAGATTCTGCTATAATACGAGCAGCATTTATCTTACTCACAACCATTAAATATATATTTACTAGGCGATAGGAAGGTTGAGTGAAGCATCCGGAAAGATTAGTATAGCTAAGTTCTAAACATTTTCTGAAGCCGTTACGGAGCCAAACCGCCTTGCCGGTCAAATGGACCAGAATTTTGCCAGCGACTCGGGTTACGGCGTCTTCGAATGCCTCACTTCCATCAAGTTTAACCTTTATGGTTTTTCAGCTCTGACAGTTCCGTTCACCAATTGAGATAGATTTTCTGTGTTCTAAATCGCGATCCGAATCAAGCGTGAGAATTGAGATGATCTCAAACTCAGTCAACCTTCCGCAGGAAGTCGGCCGGACTTGGTTAGTTGGCCTGTGCGGCGGCGGTAGCTGCAGTTGTCTTGAACAGAACCTACTCTACGTACGCTTTTTTAACATGTCTTAGTTCTTGACGTACCTCGCTTAACACTCATCTAACCTAACGTGCCTGACCTAACCCTATCATACTTAACAGTCGTTTCATAGACTTGCTGCAGAAAGTTCCGCCATTCCAAGTAGCGTCCGTGTGAATAAGTTTTCAGC
This sequence comes from Parhyale hawaiensis, assembly GCA_001587735.2. Lineage (NCBI taxonomy): Eukaryota > Metazoa > Arthropoda > Malacostraca > Amphipoda > Hyalidae > Parhyale > Parhyale hawaiensis. The sequence continues at coordinate 26,833,352 of LQNS02277602.1, read as the reverse complement.
CATCTAAGGTGTAAACGGTCTGCGATTGTTCCCTTAATTTCCATTCAACTAGGTAATCTGAACGCCTTCAATTATTGTTCGAGACAAATTAAAACTTCTTAGCTTCTGTTAGCACGAATGAAACCAGCGAGATTGAAGGCGTCATACTCGGGGCAGTGTGACGATATCGATCGTTTGACAGTCGGTTTAAAATATAAACTGAAACGAGTTCCAATCGGCTAACCTTTGTTGTATGACTTCCCAATCTTACTATTTCGTTCGGGAAGTATATATTCTTCTAATTATGGCACAGAGCTATTTCAAGCTTAGTTTTCATTTTATTATGAAATATGTCTTACGCAGAATACTCTGAAGCTCTACAGTCTGTCATAGAAACACTTTCTTTCTCAAATGTCGTAGAAAACCAAACAACTTTATGGGTAACTTAAATAAAACATAAGCGTTTCCTCAAGCCAGTATTCGAATTTTTTAATCAATTCAGTTTCATGATATTATCGAGTGCGTTCCAATAATCTCATCACGAGATGTTTGTCTAGCAGGAGCTGAATGCAAAATTGAATCGTGGCAATAATCAATCTGTTGATAAAACTGGTTGTGCTGGAATAGATGATTTTAGATATTCAGATTTCCATAGTAAACGAGTAAACTAGGCCGGTGACTTAGACTAAAACAACTTGACCTGTTGTTTCCAAAACTTCCGAGAGGAGCGTTGGTTTCACCCCTCCAGCACGTGCTGCATAAGTTAGAAGCAATCCACTTACGTATGAGACGCCAGAAAACTCCATTTTACGGATAAGGAATGCGGTTCAAAAGCTTCAGGGCAAATCGATATAAGGGTAACGCCTGGATTTTGATTCACGGGCCGGGGTGCCAGCGCATCTGACTCAAATTCCAGATAAGTCAAGCCAGTTAGTCGATACTGATGGCGTCATCAACCGGCATAGCGAAAACCGAGTTAACTAAGCTAAGCCGAAGAAGCCACGTGTACACGTACAACTTTCGTTGTCGTTATCGGCATAAGCCAATTTAACTAAATCGATTACGTTACCGTGACTACAACTGAATATATCAGTAACAATATCAGCTTGGGTGAATTTAGATATAACAAATTCAAGCGAGATGTTCGAAACTCTACCATTGACACGCCTTCTAGCTTAAAGTTAAAGGGCCAATTGAGATTTGAAGCAATGTTTTTGAGTAGTTTAATGGTGTACAAACTGAAGCCGCGCGCGCCTTCGGCAACGTAATCGGATCAGTTTAGTTGACTCTATGCTGATACTGCCGAAGAAAGTCGTACGTATGCACCTGACTGAATAAGCTCAGCTTAGCCAACTCAATTGCGCCGTACTAGGCGATGGCGCCGTAAGTATCTACTAACTAATACGCAGATGTTTACGTTAATACTGGGATTTTTACACGAATTTGTGACTGAGATGCTCCACCGAGGTCGTTCATACCAGGTAGCACATTTACATATTACGTTGCCCTTTGACAGTTTGAAACATGTGGCATAACAGTCAGGAGACGAGTTATTACGATGCGGACCGCCTGTTTTATTTGGAACCTTTCTGAAAAATAGTATAGACACTATTCAAATACGACAAAAAGGTATAAGAGAACGGATAGTGTGGATAAATTTCTAGGAATGAAAATCAGTTGCCTTTATTTAATTCTCGCCTTTGAAGTTTCCAATCATTAGAGTCAGCTTCAGTTCGTAAAAATTATTTTAGTGTCTGTTAGGATGAACATAATTAAAATATGTCTGCTCTGGTTGTGGTTGGGCAAGTACGCAGGGGGTTTATTTGCGTCCTTTGTCTATATATGCTCTTTATGTACGTCTGCAAATTTGCATGAAATCCAAGGCAAAAATTTGGGCTGGTGACCTTTATTTACTTTCACACATTGATATAAAGCCTGTTCAAGAAAAAGTCTAGAATTGCGCCAACGTGTTTAACCTTTACTCGTTAGATTGATAACGGCCTAACTTCATTTAGCAAGCTACTGTATGTACCAGAGGTGGTGACTAGGGCGTTAAATCAATATTCCTCCGCCCTGAAAATCTGTGCGAGGTTCACCACTCTTCGTTTCTGTTAACCCTATTCATTATTCATGTCAGGCTGTATTGCTTTGCTCCATAGGTTCTTGTACCTTTTTGAATCCCAGCAGGAAAGAAGGCCTACGCAACACAGCCGGGCCCCCTTTTATCAAAGTAGATATACAAGCTTGTATAGCCCGGCCCCTACTGTATCTCACAGTTGTCACTCGTAAGTTCATGTACATAGGTCAACCGCCATTTCGTGAGTGAGAGCCTAAGTAAGATGCAACGAGTTGTCTCATTGCACGGGCGCTTGTGCGCAAAAGTCTTCCTATTGTAATTACAAGCGTGGGGTTCGTAGATATTATTTTTTTCGGACTGTAGAGATGTTGTGACTTACATAATGGTAAGTCCTACGATGTTGTAACTTCAATAGATCTAGTCTCGATCTGGCACTGACAGGGTTAACATTGATTATTCGTAGAGGTAACGTCCTGCAGGGTGTGCGATGGGTGGTCGGCGTTGGCGTGTGCGTTATTATTGTTGTTATTGTTATGCTCGTGCTGCCCCAGCCGACCTCTGTGGGTGAGGCCCCTCCACTCCAACAACGCCACCCCCAATGCCTCCCCCCTTTCCTCCCCCCGCACTCCCCGACACCACCATCACCACCATGCCCACCATCACCACCACCACTACAGCAGTCCACACCACCGGTCGTCCCCGGGGGGCTACGGGGTGGGGAGCGGGCCCGTGGTGACCAGCACGTCCCCTGACGAAAATAACGAAGCCCCCTCTGCCCCCGGGTCTCCATACTCCGCCCCCTACTGGAAGTCTAGACTAAATACGATTAAGAACTCCTTCCTCGGTTCACCGCGCTTCCACAGAAAGAAACTTCAAGGTGAGCTTGCAATTTCTTTGCTAGTAATGGAAATACTTCGACGGACGCGCGGCGGCGCGTTGAAGCGTGCTATAATTATGTTGGTAATTTATTGTAATTAATATATTGATAGTTCGCTCGTTTCCGTCAAGATCATCTAATCTAATATGTTTTGGGGAGTTGTACACTCCGGCCGGAGAAGTCACAAAGCTAGTTGAGGTTGGCCTTCGGGAGATCTTTCTTGCGTGTCCACTTTGTTTCCTTCTAGTTCATACTCCTGAAAACGATGCTTTATTCTGTATTTGCTCTGCACTGCAGACTTGCTGTGCTCATGAGCACTGATCCAGTGGGGGGAACACCCCGTGCACAGGTTCCACTTTCCTTTCGATATGATACATGTCTTCTTTTTTCCTGTCTTTGGGTCACGGAAGGCTACATCAGAATAAAAATATCATCAGAATAATTTCTATTTCTCTGGTGCTTCAGTTCTGAGCTTCCGAATTGCCACTTCGAGTTCAGATGTGAATGGCAAACCGATTGCGCTTGATACGGCTAAAAACTGAATTCTGCTCCAATGCGGCTAGTTGAACGCTCAGAACTGACGTTCCGGGAAAGCAGTAACCAGTTGGCTTAGATTATTGCTACGGCAATGGGTAAAGGACAGACTCGTTTAGTTACAGTGCCAATTCAACTTCGTAAGTAGGTTGTCGCAAGGTATCTAAATATCAGTCGAAAAACGTATAAGTTGGAGCCACTTTCTTCGTGGTAGTAACTTTTATTACTAGCTTCTATTATCATAATCTTAATTTTTGTCACTATAGTGATACCTGGTAATTACCTCCGCCAAGGAGGTTATGTTTTCGTCGTGCTTGTCTGTCTGTCCGTCTGTCACCAAGATAACTCAAAAAGTTATAAGCCGATTTGAATGAAATTTACAGGGATTGTTAGGTATGTTAGGAGGAACAGATGATTAACTTTTGGTAAAGATATGTCCATCCGTTTGTTTGTTTGCCTCAATTTCCTCGATGCTATAACTCAAAAAGTTATGGATGGATTTTGATAAAATTAACATGAATTGTTAGGTATATAACAAAGAGTATATGACCAAATTTTGGTAATGATCAGTTTGTTCGTTCGTTTGTCACTATTTATAATTTTATGCTTGTTAGCACAAAAACTCAAAAAAATAACGAATGGATCTTTATGAAATTTATAGGGTTTGTTAATAATGTTAAGAGACATAAATGATCAAATTTTGGTGCAGATCGGTTTGTTCGTTTGTATGCTTGACTTATGTTTGTCATAACGTTTGTTAACAGTATAACTCAAAAAGTTATGAACGGATCTTCAAAAAAAATTGAACAAGCTGTTATCAATATCAAAAGGCACAAATGATTAGATTTTGGAGTTTATACAAAGAAAACTATTGTTTCAGAACCAATTTGAATTTTTTGCTACCGTTGCCTCACTTGGCGGAGGTATTTGCTCTCAGAGTGCTCTAGTTGTCATTGGGGTTAAAACATTCTAATTTATTTGAAGGTATGATACTGTAGGTTAAGAACCGTGTACGTTCCAGCGAATTCAGTTCCTGTCGTGATCAAGACGTCGCTTTAGATGAGCAATGAAGCCAGCACCTCTTTCTTAATGAAATTCAGCTATATTCCAGTCTTACATTGTTAATCGCCATTTCATCGAACTGTGAATAAAAGAATAATGATATCTGAACAATGGCATTGGAGCAATTGGTTCTCAATGATGCCTTCCTTTACTTCACCGTAAAACATTTGGCAAGCAAATCCCAAAATGTGAGAGACAGACAGCTGTCATAGCACAAAATGTGTGCAAATAAACTTGTGGTTTTTGTAGAAACACATGACCGGCAGTTTACAGAGAAGAGTACTGTCCAAAAACAACACGTCTTTCAGTGTACCTACTGGATATGCCGGCCGTAGCGTGCTACTATGGTGTTGTACAAGCACGACACGGCGAGTGCTCCTTGTCGGTGCACTGAAACGAGTGCCGGTTTTGAAATAACACTTAAACAGTGTTGTTGCAGGAGTCTACCTCCTTCATTCTGCAATGGCACAGAAATAATTTGTATCGATCGAAACTATATTGAAGTTCACTCCCAATGTACGGAGAGGATTTTTTTTATGCATCTGCGTATCAAGTTTATTTCCTATGTGTATCAGATATTTAAGGCATCTGGTGCTAGCCCGATTTGTCACATTTTATTGTAATCTGGCTGAAGAGTATCCTTGATTGCGGTCGATTTACCTTCTTTGCCGTGACGCAAACTTTTAGCCGCTAACTCAACCTGTCCTTATTTCGGAATATTATAATTATTAACCGTGCTAGTCTTACGAGAAAATATAAAGGTTTACTTTGGGCGTTAATTAATGGATTAGTCTTGATCTGGTCTTGGAATTAGCTGGAGCATCGCCACATTGGCGACCCAAAGTAGTCAAAGAAGAACTGAGAGCGCAATCTACTCCCAAAGCAGGTTTACAGTTTTTGGAATGGAAAATCCTAATGAAGCTTCGGTTTCTCAAGTCTAGTGTGAGTTCTGATGGCGCTGCCTCATAGCAAAGCGAAGTTTAGTCTTTGACTCTATTGGCTGGACCTCTTGATGCCTAATTATTCAGTATCCAATCTGATTGGATCAGGCAAATCGGACGCATTTGGGGACTGTCTAAATTCGAATTACGATGTATGTGGAATGGGACCCGTAGGACCCACACTGCACCGAGTGTCCCAGAGAAAAGTTAACCCAACTTTAAATTAATATAATTAAAAATCTGCTGAGGATATTTTGGTTCTAGAAAAATAGTTTAGTGTAACAATTATTTATCTGTCTATGTTGGCATTTTATTCATTGTTCTCGTGTAATATTGTTATAGGGTACTCACAATTTTAGTAGAAGCTGCTAGAAGTAAGCTCGCTCAAGAGTGTGAAATAATTTACACTCAAACTTTTGAGTTAAAAAAATCATTTATATACGTTAATAATCCATCTCGCATTATAAATCAGTATCCAGTAATAAGAAAGATAAATCTATTAATTACATTTCAAAGAATATCTTCTTCAATGTGTTTTCCATTCCTTTCCTTAATCATGGTATCGCGGGGTCTCCAAAATCGCCAGATTTGGCACCTTAATTGAGATTAATTTTTGTGCGGCCATTTAAAATCGAAATGTATGCTACTGCGCAGGAAAACATAAACCAGCTACAAGAAAGTATCAGTCGTGAAATGAATTTAGCGATGGAAAATCCACAGTTGGTTAAAAAAGTACCGTAGGCGATGAGATCGAAGGCTTTACTGTGTTAGGAAAAGAGTGAGGGCCTTTGGGAGCAAACGGTGCGACATTATTGGACTCTAAATCAATTAATTAGTCTTTGTTGTTATTGGATATTCATTTTTAGTGGCAGATTGATTATTAATGTCTTTAAATAACTTTCTTAACCCTAAACCTTTAGTGTTCACTATTTCACATGCTTGCGCAAGCATACTTATTTTTTGTACCCACTACTAAAATCGTTAGTATAACGTGCGAATGCAATTGATATTTTTTAACATAAAAAGACAAATATACTGTATATATATAGTTGTTCCACTACTCAGTTTCAGCAGAATGAAAAAAAATCTACAACAGCCTTCCAGTTACATTCAATTAAAATTAAGACAACTTTTTCTGGAGGACTCGGTATGCCAAAGAGCGGTAGCTTAACAGATTAAACCGCAGTAACCGCGGTGTCGGACTAATATGAATTATTCGAAAGGAATACCAGCAAGAAGAAGCTAGAGCTGTGTTAGAAGGGCAGCAACTATTAATCTACCAGTTTATCTAAAACAAGAAGATGCGAATCTACATCCGTCGTGCATCAGATATCTAAACAGTGCTTTTTATAGACGCATATTATCAAGTCCTGTTCTTTGCTCCATACCTTATTTCACAATTATTGAAAAAGATTTTGCTACATCTGACGAATTTTTCTAGGCTGTAAACTGTAAAGTATATAATTTAATTTCTAATAAGCGGATAACTGTAAATGTTGATATTCGTTGTCCCCATTTTAAGGGAGAAATGTTTGTGTTTATCCTGCTAATAGAATTATCAAACTGAGAATGACAACAAAACTTCGTCTCTTAATTACTAAAAAGGCTCTTATTCCCTCGTAAAATAGTACTACACATTTTCGAGCATGGATGAATATCAACTTCAGTTACTTTTATCTACCTAAAAATTATTGAAAACGACTCTGATAACAGATCTCGACCTTTTAGCTACTGAAACGAGTTAGGTTTTCCATTGAAAATAATGTTCTGCTTACAAAAATCATCGGAGTTTAATTAGGTCTGGTAAAGCTATATGATACAAGAGAAAATCATTTTAATGTTACTCTCACCCGGTGCGCAGGAATTTGATAACCCAGTTAGTACAGGGAGTAAATTTGATGTAAATTTTCAGCTTTGCATCTGAACTTGGCCATAATATGTTCATAAACTGCATTATCAAACCCTTAAACTTAAAAATAAATACTTTGTGTCAGACGAACCCTTTTTTGTCGTAATGGCAGTCTTAGCAACTGTATTTTCTTTTTCTTTCGGATGTTTTCAGAGATGACTTTTTTCTACGTTTTTCATTCAAAACATGTCTTATTTATCTGAGACTGTGCATATACAGCTCCTTACAACGAATCTGGTATTTTTCTTCAGTACGATATTAGGGACAATTTTGATGTTTTGTGTGGGGATTCAATTTTTGAAGAAAGATGTTTTGGGACATGTTCTGATAATGATTGGATATATAGGGATTGAGAGTGTAGCTTTCGTTTGAATGCAGTTTTATGGGAACTGAAATTTTTCTCATTTTTGTTGCTTCTTTAGGCCATGAGAGACACATTCATTAAGACGGTGTTGGCTGTACATAAACACCCCGCAGTTTCCGTCCAATATGAATATGTTTGTTGCTATACTTTTCTTTTATTTCTGTAAAATCTTAAGTTTTTCTGTTGTAAGTAAGTTCAGCCCTCGGTTGGCAGGTGGTCAACGATCTATGGTCCAAATCTTTAGAGAATACTGTTATCTACTTCGTGAGTATGTGAACATACGAAAACGATTTCGATTTTTTATTGTTCATTGTTGTTTATTATTGAATTGCTTGAATTATTACTATAATTACTATTAATATTGTCAAGAATGACATTAACACGTTCGTATTGGATGAGATCATCTAAAGTTGACCGTTGACTAGTTTTTCGTAGATTTTTTACATAGAAACCATTGCCGTTTCCACCTAGATATTTAGAAGATATGTAAACATCCCATTCATGTGATGATTGTCTTCGTACGTCATTGGCGTTATTTTGTTGGTGGAATGTTTGTCCCTTTACTTTTTAGGATATTTCAGTGTTTATTTATTTATTTATTTATTTAAGCATTTGCATCCCGACATACCTCTGTGTACGTTAGTCCATAGATTTACGAAAACACATATTATGAACGTGAGAATCAATTTTTGGATTCCCAATTAGAGTATTATAACCTAGCATGATTGGAGATGTAGAGCACCTCGTCGTTAAGTTCATTTTTCTGGTTTGATTGCGAGAATCAATTAATACAGTTGATACTGGTGTCATGATCAGTATTTATATTAAATAATGTATACATTATATACGAAAATATAGTAAAATCAGCAACGAAGAGTATGATGTCCATTTGCATCACATTAGCAACAATTATAAGTAAATAACTCCTGTAATATGATACATACAGATGAAGTTAATTTCTATGAGCGTCTTACGTCATATTTATACTTGACGACAAAATTTAGTCTTCCGATAAATATCACACTCGTGAAATAGTTTTTTCATCACTGTGGCTCACCTCAAAAATTCATTGTCAGACACAGTTCCCCACGCAAATTTTTTGACATTCATTGTTGCGAATAAGAGAAAGTGACCCCGGCCGGTGCTCTAAATCTCACAATGTTCCTATAAATATCGATAGATTAGTAAGTATGTTTATAAACCTTCGTCCCTCTACATACTAGCCGGTGTCGTTTCCATAAACCAGTGGTATTGACCGTAGCAATTTCATGTCCCGAAATCTTTTGTCCATGTGCTAGACTTAAGTACAATATTTAGAAATTCAGAGATATATGCCAGGCGAATACACCATCTATAACAATTGAGATAGATATCTTTGATTCTTAGTCAGCAAACAAGTGCGAAAAATTCGGTACTCCTGGGAAAATATGATTCAGTAATTTAAATTGCATACAAATGTCCTTTAATTCTTACATAGAGAAGATGATATAGTGTATTTTCACAATACGCATAGTCGAGTATGGTGTTCATTCAGGGAGCAAGTTATACCATTAGCAGTTATATATACTTACCACGTAATGAATGCAAAGCATATTTTTAGAATACTTTCTTGAGAATAACTTACGAAACGTAAGCAGGGATATACCGCTGTAAACGAATTTTGTCAAGCCTTCATTGTTAGCGTTGCCGTCAAATGACTAATGATATTATTGG
>LQNS02277602.1:26803451-26819676 GCA_001587735.2 Parhyale hawaiensis | reverse complement strand
ATTGGATAAAGGAACCTCAGAAGAACGAACGACGATGCGACGGAGTGCTTAGAGATGCTGTATATATGTATCTGCAGTGAGTGAACTTCAACGTTGGATAAGAACAAATTTTTTCCTATCTATTCTTTAGAGCTTGACACCGAACATACTGTATAAATAAATAAGTAACTATATAAATATATGAACATACGCCGGTCATTCTTAGTGTTGATAAATCTAATACTAAGAATGACAGTCGTGTGTTTATAAATATACCGTATATATTTATTTATACATATGTTTCGTATCACGCTTTTAAAGAAATAGATAGGCGAAAATTAGCTCTGGCCTTCCTGGGTTCATCAGTGTATTCATCTGCTTGAAGACTGTGGTGATCCTGACAAACTCCATACAGTAGAAAACTGATAGGAAGAAAATATTCCAGGTTGCTGATGATGGCACTCGAACAGTTTATCTGAGGATTTCGGTCTATCTTTGACATCGTTGAAGTCCACTCGATGCAGATGCATACAGCGTCTCTAAACAATCTCTTCCATCGCCGTGATGTGTACTCTCTCCTGAGGTTTTTCTTCATACAAAATTCAGCTGCCCTTAGTTTACATTGATTGTCTTACTTTGACTACATAATTATCGAGGCAAATGGTAAGATATTCTTCGGCGGTCAGCACGCGCGTAAAAATAACGAAGATTTCTTGGCAGCATATGGTTCCATTTTGGATTCTTCTTTATACAGAACAAGTTTTCTCCGAGTCCGAGTTATATGCCACCCTCGAGTATCTTGGATACAGATCGCCGTATTTATTAGAAGCAACATCGACTGTGGGCAACAAAAACATTGCTAATCTTTAGTAACAATGAATGCAGTTCTTGCTCTTCCAGCTTCTCTTGCCGTTCCGGTGGTCTGATATTCATTACTTTGTTCTCTACATAGAAATTATATTTGCTTTGGTTTGGTTTACGATGTACACATTTAGCAGAAGACCAGCGAAGCGTAGAAGAACCAATTTTTCTCCTGTACAGTAGACTTCATAATTACTAGTGCATCAAACGCAACCCCTTTGTTGAATAAGTCATGAAAGTATGTATTTGAAAATATCTTACCATCCTATCGGAAAAGTTCACAATACTCCAAATTTCACCATGTCCACGGAGTCCACGAAGTTCACTAAGTGCACAAAAGTAGCCAAGTTCACGAAGGCCAGTGACCAGGCTTTCACTAATAACCCGGGAATTCCCGAGTTCGTATCCTGGATACGGTTTTGGAAAAATAAAGTTGGGTGCCTCAGAGTTTTTTCTTCAGTATCAGATAGGAGAAAAATAAAGCTTCGGACAGACGGCTCTAATATAGTATAGATTTATTCCAACTTCTTGGACGCAAAAATTTGTTATACTGAAACTATCTCACTGTGTATTCTGGATACGCAGCGGAAATGAAATTCAGTGATGTTTCAGCGCTTAATTGCTAATACAGTTCTTTTCTTTATTATTTTCTTGCATGCGGTCTAAGGAAAGGAAGGAGTGTGCTGAAGACGAATTGAAGTGTAAAGCCCTGTAGAAAGCACGCATCTCGTACGATAATTTGAGTTGGCCGTCGTAGCGTTTTCCTCTATATGAATTTTAGTAAGGAAAGTACAATCAATGAAGAAGTATCGTCACAAATTTCTTGAGATGAAGAAGAAGCAAGTCAAAGCAAAGAAGATTCTGCACAGGCCTATATTAAGCGAATATCTATACATATATATATATTTTTTTTATTGCGTGAATTTTTTCACGCACGGGTTCACTAGTATATTTATGTTTCTCCTGTCACGCTCCATGGGAAGCAGATAGGAAGAAATTCAAGTGCTGAACCAACCCGTGAAGCTTTCACAGCTTGGCGGAGCCTATCAGGTTGGACCCCTGGAAATTCCACGATAATAAGCAAACCAGTCCTGTATAATAATTCAGGTCATGTTCTCATTTTCAGGGATAGACGCCCGGCACATGCGACAACGGGTATTTTCCTGAAGTCCTAATTTTCTGCCGTCATTTGTAATGACGGCTCGGGCCACTAGTATATTAGTACTAGTGTATTAGTAGTAGTAATATCGGGCATCCAGGTTCCATGTTTTCGAAGGTTTATTAAGTTTTGCAGCTGGATTTTACGACATATTTGACCGAGCTTTCGACAGTCTAAACGACTTTCGTTTAGATTGTCGAAAGCTCTGCCAAATATATCGTAAATGAACGTCGTTTAGACTGTCGAAAGCTCTGCCAAATATATCGTAAATGAACGTCGTTCAGACTGTCGAAAGCTCGGCCAAATATATCGTAAATGAACGTCGTTCAGACTGTCGAAAGCTCGGCCAAATATATCGTAAAATCTAGCTGCAGCACTTAATAAATCTTAGAATATCTGTGTACATATATATATTGAGGATGGATGTAAGGAGATAATTTTACAGCATGCAGATCAAGCTGATAATTCAGCATTATACAAATGTGTATGTTTATAGTTAAAGTCAATAACTGGACGCTTCCAAAGCAATGCCGCACTTCTCATTCTAATTTAGAGTTCATCAAACTCCACAAAGCAGTGACTTTTTAGCTGTTTCAGCAAACCGTCGTTTGAACTCGCTTCAGACTATTACCAATCGACGTCGACAGGATTTAACACCTTAAGGACCACGGTCTCTCCTTAAGGACGTTTAAGATAATGCTGTTCCTCCGACAGACAGACATTTTAGTTGGTCTTAACGGGGTTCAGTGATATTTACGCGGTTATTTACAGGAAATATTCGGCGATTTCGTCGCATATGCGAGCACCTACAGTCCCAAGTGTGCTCCCGGCGACCCCCCGCCTCCCCACGGGTGGGTCGCAAGTTTACCACCGAGCTGTCGGAGTCGTCCTCCTGCGGCTCCGACACCTCAGATCGATTGTCTCCCTTCCCTCCTCCAATAAAACAGGTGAGTATTGTATGATTCTTTTTCTAATTTCACTTCGTGCAAAATAAAAAAAATATGTTCAAACCTAATCGATGAACCCAACCATCGATGTTCTTGTTTCGTGCTTATTATTCTTTTCTGGAGGATGTATTACACCTGCTTTCTTATGTTCCGATGTACTAAGTCAATGTTGAAAGAGGTAAGCGCGTCCATTTCTATTTTTGCAAAGCACTACCAACCCCTTTCCCGGATCTAAAAACCGAAACAGAAAGTAATATCATCCATAAAATGTCATCTGTATATCGTGCAGCCCTCAGAAGTATTCGTGATACTCAGAGCCAAACTTAATTCCACGCTACGCCTTCATTTCCCCATAAAGCCCTTTTTACTTCTATCCTTAGATATTCTTAATTTAATCTAGTTAAGTTCAATTTGAAGAGAGAAAGATGTAAAACGTATTACCGGATATTGAGATATTTTAAATTAAACCTTCGGCAATCTGTTAAGTTTCAACGGGGCATGCTAATCCTATCTCGCTCACCTTGTGCTAGTTTGCTGCAAGACTATTTTATCCTATTCCAGTACTATGGGGGAGAAAATAGCACAGTCTGAGTAACATAACGTTAATAGCGGTCTTACTACACAATTTGGTTTCTAACTGGGCAGCTAAAGTATGTATAAGTTAATGCCAATGTCGGCCTGTACGTCGCCATTGCCGCCCTTTCTGTTCCATTGCTCTCACCATACTTTCTGTGTCTTTCTCCAGGGTACAGCTGAATTAGCTCCCTAGCTTATTAAAGAGACAGTCGGACAAGTTTTAAGTAGAGTTAATTCTGCAAAAAATTGATGTTTGAAGGGGACCCTGAAGGATTAAGCTAACCCAGAACTCTAAGCACTTAGTTTGCAGCCTCTTCTCTGTCTTGAAAAAACAATTTGGGAGAAACAAAGCTGTGGCTGAGGCCCAACCTCTACTTTGGAGACTGCTATAGGCCCCTAACCCCACAGTTCGGTGGGTGTTTCTTCAGTGTTGATATGGAATTCATTGCCTGGACCTGTGTTCGGCCTAGTGGAAATGCAAGCGTTCAAGTCACCCGTGAAAGACTTTTGGAATAGTTCTTCTTCGCATCGCAGAATATTGGTCGTCTTGAGTTTGCTTAATACTTCCTTTGAATTTTTTCTATACCCTTTTCTTTACTCCCGGACGGGGCTTTGGTGTTAATAATAGCAATAATCACTGGAACCTCCCCGGCAGAGCGGTGATAGCGACGCTGAAGGAGAGCTGGCCGAAGGTCAGGACTCTGAGAACGCCCCCACCTCTCCTAGTGACGCCATGCCTTCTGTCACCAACGGCGCCCGCAGCTGTTCCGATCCTGAGAGCCAGCAGATCACCAATAACGACTCCAGCTAATGACATCATAGCGTGTTTTGCTCCTTCCTGACTTGTGTAAACCATGTCAACTTGGTCATCACTAAAGGTACGGCCCCTCTCCCCAAAAAGTTAATAATGACCCGGGTAATTTTGGGTGTATTTTCGTCATTGCACGATTTCTGTTGATGAGACAGTGCATTCGGTGTCCCACTTTGACTAGGATTCCTCCCCCCATTGTCGACTCCTGAGGTCGTCCACTTGTTAATTTTTGAAGCCCACAGCTAGTCATCTGGGATTCTTAGTGTTTAGGCACTTATCCTTAGGCGTTAGCCACCCGCCTTCCGATGGCCAGCCACTGGGGACTCTGGAACTTGGGTGCCTGATCTCAGATGGATGTCAACCACTGGATAATTTACGCCGGCCAATCATTGGGGACTTTTCAGTATTCGTCATTGTATGAGTGCACTGCCAGTCAAAGAAGACTAACTCGCTAGCCATATGAGTGAATACAGGCTCTAAATTTGTTTTTATATAGCTTCAGCTGATGTAAAATTTATATGCTTCATCTCTGGACTTGGGCCCATTTAGTTACAACTCCAAAATTTGATAGATGTTACCTTTGGAGTTGGCCTAAACCCTTGCACTTAGAAAAACTATGTCATCGTGTTTACCCTGGAATAGTGAACGTAGACCAGCACCTCCCAAATCTGTGATTTTCATTGATACTCTTCAGTCCACAAGTTTTTTCTTCGTGAATAGACCCATCTCTTCTCGTATTGAGGTTACGCTATCAAGCCTGACAAATTTATTTTCGCCTCTGACATCAAAACATTTTTACGGGGTATCTCTGCGTCTCGGTCTCCCTTGTACCCTACTGCTGTTGGTGTACCTTGGGGGTACCAAGTCCTTGATTTCTTATCAGCCTCAATCGAAATTTGTATCGTGAACCGTACAAACCACACTGGTGATGATGCCCCAGTTGATAGATGGAGTTTCCTTACCTGATCCGTGCCGGTCGATTCAGACCGCTTCTGTTCGATGTCGGCCAGAGAAGTTTCCATGTCGATAACTGCTAGTTTCTTCTCTGATTTGCTTTGATGCAAACTACCAGTACGTGATGCGGACAGGAACAGTTTTAATCTCTGATCTGTGCCGATCAACTTAGATGGTCTCTGTCTGATGTCTGGCAGTGTAGGTTTAACAAAAACTCAACTGTCTGCGCAGAGGCTCGTACCTAAGTGATGACCCCAGTTGACGCTCCACTCGTTGTTATGCACTTGAGTACATTTCCAATATACCAGCACCGGCAGATCTGTAAAATGGCTTAGAAGCGCACCTTCCTGCTGCTTAGCTGCTTACTTCTCCATGAAAAACAAAATAAAAGAAAAAAAGTCTGGTGACGAAGCGCAATGCTTTAACGTAAATTAGAACAAAAATTGTTATAAACCCGTCATGGCTGAGTTCTTATTGGGCAAGACCTAAGGTGGGTGCTGCCCCTGGCGTCAGTGCGTCGACCACGACAGACCAGGGAGCGGTACATCCTGGGTTCTCAATAAGCTGGATCTGAGTTGATCTACAGCCCAGGGGCGGTGCATCCTGGGTTCTCAATAAGCTGGATCTGAGATGATGTAATAATTTTGTTACTTTGATAATCTACGACTGATGAGGGCCGGGTGCAATGTACAATCGCAACCCTACCCTTGCAAAAGCCGCTCCGAGATATTCCGGGAGCAAGAACTTGTGACCAGATGAAGAATCGACAGTGAAACATCTCCACAGTGCATGTAACCGCTAACAGCTGGTTTGTTTGTCACACACACTAAGCAAATCTCCTGTATTTCATAGTAAGATTTCTGTAAACAGAGTCACTGTGCTGTGTACTGCAGCTGGGAGTGTATCGCTCGATCTTGAGCAGCTCCTGAGATCGGTGCCATTACTGCCAGTATTTCCCTAAGCTTAGTCCATGCATTACTGAGGATCACAAAAGAAATTTGTACGACACAAAACGATTGTCCCTGATATTTTATAGCCTAATTTTTTTTCTAAATTAACTGGCATTTATCACCACAAAAGTGACCCAAAAATTCATCCGATTCGATCACCTCTCATCTGTGACTGACTTACTTTTTGTTGTCGATTTTCGCAAAGAAGATGAGGTAAAGACCAACAATGATACTCTGTATACAAAATCAACTAACTCCCATTATGCAGAGAATGAGTTTAAAATCAATATTGATACTGCGTGCATTGAAGTAGCAAGTTTCATCCTGCACAATATGCGCTCAAGACAAACATAGCGACACCGCACGCACAGAAGGAGCCAATTTTGATTGTATGCAAAATGAGCTCAAGACGAACACCGCTCAGCGTTAGTGGAAGCAGCCAATTCCTATCAGACACAAAATAAGCTCGAGGCTAACCAATATTGACACTGCGTCTACATGAGCTCCCGGAGTCACAACATCGGAACGTTCCTTCTCAGATTTGGGTTTTGCCTCTTGGAACTCAGCTCATGCGGGGCACTGGCCCAGCCTCCTGCTGCCGCCAAGTATGTCTTGTCAAACCGTCAATGGAATTTGGTCCTTTTGCTGGCTAAATATTCCCAAATAAAAATGAACCAATAACTATAGTGTCGGTGAAATATAACATTCGTCTCGTCGAGGCCAGTTCCTAAAAGTGCTTCAGAGTCGGCAGGCAGGATTTTGTGTCGATGGAGATGTCTTTGGTGTCGTAGAGGCGAAGATGCCGAGGAAGACGTTTCAGCACGTTGGTGCTCCATTCACTGCTGGAGATAATTTACCGTATTGACTGACGGCGATATGGAGTTTCTTTCAATCAAAGATGGTTATTATATCTATACGAGTACTGATACCAGTCAATGCAACATCACTATAGTAAGCTGACTGCTGGCATCTCTTAGGCTGAATTCACTCCCCCTTAATTTTTTCTTTTTTTTTCTTTCTTCTTTCTTTTTTTTTCTCTTTTCTCCAGTCCTCTATATCCTACTAATATAATAACAATAGCTCATAGAGGGCCGGGGCGTAAGTTCCAGTGTCTCTTTGGGAATGGGTCTATTGGTTCGTCTACTGCCGCCTATTTAATTAAATCTATACTTATATCCTAGCCACTCTCGATCGAACCTAATGCAAGGAATGTTGCATTACTTTCCTAGTCAGCATTTTGTGATACCTGACAAAAAAAGTTTCCCCTTTTCACGAGTGAAAGCCAGACAGTCAGCTAGTATTTCAATGTAGTTTGCATTTAGTTCTCAACAAGGTGTTGAAACGTATTTGCGAATGTTATTATTGACTGCAACGACCCTTGAGCCGAACTCAGAGTTCTGTCGCATAACCCATGAAGTTCGCGTTGTTTCTTATAGTGAATTCTCTGGTAGGAAAAATGCAAGAACTCTTTGGGATACTTGACATGATATCAAGTGTTGATAAATATTCCTGAGATCAGCTCAGACGAGACAAATTGGAATAAAATAATAATCGACGTGTGGAGATTTGAAGTTGATTGTATTTTCGCCTCTGCTGCACCAAAGACCATAGGATGAGATTATATACTGGAGATTGCGACTAAGAAGGTTGTGATTTCTCAGACTGTTATAGTTGTGCATGCGTCAGTCCAATTGTACAGATAAGACTCGTCGACTGCTATGATCTTAAAAACACATTACGGCATTGGTTAACCAGTCTGGACAGAATGGAGGAACAATGACACTATAAAATTCAATAGTCTCGTGACTTAACAAAATTCGGTATTGTCATAAAAGACTACTGG
The DNA here is from genome assembly GCA_001587735.2 of Parhyale hawaiensis. Classification (NCBI taxonomy): domain Eukaryota; kingdom Metazoa; phylum Arthropoda; class Malacostraca; order Amphipoda; family Hyalidae; genus Parhyale; species Parhyale hawaiensis. Next base: position 26,811,596 of record LQNS02277602.1, on the reverse strand, counting down.
TAGCATTTTGAGCTATTAATGTTCATTGGTTTGCATTTTCCAACTCCAGACATGTACGAAATCACTTACATCCCACCAGAATTTTTGGCTTCCCAAAGCTGATTTACGACTTTAAATTCTGGGGCTGCCGAAATTTCTGACAGAGCAGTTTTGCCACATTTATCATTTCAGTTTTGAAGCATTAGAACAATACTGTTGTTTTAAATTGCTAAGCTAGAGTAGAGCAGCTTATCAGGAACTAGTTGCCCGTCAAGTTCAGAGGCAGGCACTGAAGAGATTGTAGCATCTCGTGTAGTTCTACGGCCTAAATGTTGGTGTGATTCACACTACAGCTCGCTTTAGCGAAGCGAAAGCTGTTCTGTCTCGGGAACAGTATTGGCCTCTACCGTGCCTGTGTCCGAAGGTGAAGGAAAATATCACCGGTGTGTCTGTCCGGGGCCTTCACATTTTTGACACTTGCGTTGGCAGGTCGCGTTGAGCAACTGACTCATCTGGTCTGTCGCAGCTGCAGGTATAACTTGTAACTATACTGTACTCGCAAATCGCCAAAGGCTTCGACTTGTGAAGCGTAGCGGGCACCACTTCAAATCTCTTACTACAAGGCAGTTTTTTCCAAGGAATATTTGAATTCCGGGTGGAACTACCTCTTGTTTTGTCAAGCTGGTAATTCAATTAAGATTAAAAATGCGAAAGCGATGAATATCTGGTGAATGTTTGGGAAGCAGTCATGTACTACAGACATTGCCAACCTTTGTCGTCTAAGCAAAAGTGATAATGATACAACAAATTATACTAATTAAAACGATAATAGTAACAAAGTTTCTATATTTCACATGTGAACAAAATATCGAATATAAGCACCCCAGAACTACCTATCTCACCTGTCTGCAGCCCTGTTCCTCCATTCTCCCCATGACTGGTTTAGAGATTTCGCTTCTACCGACTAGAACACGCTCTTGCCTAGCTGTTATATAATGTACTTGTTCGTATATTTCCAGCGCTTCATTGACAATTCTTTTATATACTTTGCAAATTGAAAACTAAAAACGAAGTTCAATCAAACTTTACAATAATCGAGCTTGCTTGTTAATATGGCTGAAGCAATATTTTCGTCTTGTTCGTGTAGAATTTAACGATATTAACATACTCAGGGATGGTCGTGTTGGGGCTGCGCACTTAACCAAACTAACAACTTACCATAAACACCAACGAAACTCAACTGGGTTTGTCGGCTAATTTGACAAGTATGGCAACCCTAAGAATGCTAACCGAGGTTAAAGGGAGTTGAGGCCTAATTTCGCAAATCATGTAACCCAGAAGTTATCAACAAAACTAAGTGTATTTACGTGCTAATTTCATCAGTATGGTCACCGTTAGAATAACAACAAAGAGAAAGTGAATATGAGGCTTACTTTTTTTACAAGTTTTGCAGGGATATCTGAAAATTTCAGCATTGTGATTCTTATGTGGATTGTTGTACTTATACTATTACTCTTATGGTTTATGGTAGCCGCACAAAATCGTGGCTCCTATTCCTCAAAGTATGACGGGTTATAAAATTGAAAGTATTAATTAAGATCTGCGTAATTTCTATCTAACGCAGAATTGATGCAAAGAAGTTAGTTGCAACGTGGGCCAGATTTTCTGTCAAATTTTCAAGGGTCTGTTGACAATAACTTTGAATGTGAAGCGGTTTATATAGGTTCTTGGAGCTTGAGTTTCCGTGATAGTGACTATATATACAACTTATCATGTTTTGATGTGGCGCTAGAATGTACATTTTCTGAGGATTAAAGCGCACTCTAAATTAAGAAGGAAATTGAAATTGGTGGCGTAAACATTATAAACAATGTTCGGTCAGTGTCGCTGCCTTCAAACCATAGCCGTACCAGCCGCAAAGTAGTTGGAAGGATTGTAAGGAACGTATCGCATTTTGTACTCTCACGGGCAGTGGCCGTTACAAGTTCCCTCTGCCTTTTTACACAAAACAATTGTACGAGTGCATTTACTTTAATCAAGTACACGTCTTATTGCCTATAGTGACGCTTCTGGAGAATATTTCAAACATTGTTATTAATGAGAATGAGATAAGAGTTAGGGTTACCACACTTCTCAAATCAGCCTTCCTTTTTTTCGGACTTGGTGGAAGTGAAAACAATCTCACAGCCCCTGCACAAAAATCCCTCTGTATTAACGTCGAAAGTTTTTCGCTAGGTAACAGAGATTGTGGTGTTTATAGTCTTGGGACCAAATAGGGTGGTATGTCGGTACATGTCGTGTGAAGGGCATGCTTTTATGTTAAGGATACGCCTGTGTCCGAGGACAATGCTAAAGATATACTCTGAAGGTTGTACTTTTATGTTAAATATACGCCTGTGTCCAAGGAAGATTTTTAGAATGTTCTTTAAAAGCCAAGTGATGTTTTTGTGTTATGGATAGGCTTGTGTTTATAGACAATTTCTGAACGCCGTGGTTTTCTGTTAAAAGCACGTCTGTGTCCAATGACGAGGGTAAAAACATTCGTTAATATTTATCCTAATGTCTTAAGGAAACGTTTCTGTCCACCAAAGACGGTAAAACCATTCTTTACGAGTCACGCTTTTTCTTTATTATGTCTATTGTCTAAAGAAAATGCTAAATCATTCTATAAGAGACTAAGTGATAAAAACGATACTATTAAATATTTTCCAAGGACATGTTTTTGCGTAAAAGATACTTTTGCATGCACGGACAATGTTAATAACATTATAATGGTCATGGTTGTCTGCTATGGGTAGGTGTGCGTCAACGGACGATGTTTATAGCGTGTTTTTATACTTTGTTTTAATACGTTCTGCAGTGTGAGCATACTTCAACACCAGGTATTGACTGTATACACACAAACATTGTGGCAAAGGTCGGTTTGTTCTTCAGGAAACATGTTGTTGCAGTGACGTGATTTTAAAAGTACATTTTAGTAAAGGAAATGACATCAGAGCCTCCGTGTATTGAAGTAAGCAAAACATTTTAAAACTATTTCTCTAATGGGATTCATGTTTGGTAGGTACCTACTGCTCAAATAAATTCTTTTGTAAATGTTGTCATTACTTCAACTAAACGCGTTAGGTAGGAGGACCACAGAAGCCAATTCTTTCTACTAAAAATAGTACTCACAGCGAATGTACCTCATAACTCAATAAGAAACGACTGATTTCCAGAGCAAAGCTTTCTTCTACTTATGTCGTCTGTATTTAGTGCGAATTAAATACCTTGGTCTCACAACCGGATGAATTTGGCAGACTGGTGAATGTGAACTTGAAATCAATTTGGCCACATCCCCTATAAGGAAACTTACACGCACTGGTTCGTGCTCCAGATATAGGCCAACCCTCACAGAAGCGCATATGGTTGCAGTCGACCGCAGGTCGTCCAGAGCTGTGGTGCAATCGATGGAAGGCTGTTATCTTATGCAACGCAGTGATGTACAATAATGCAAACAATACTCGCTTCGTCGGAATTCTCGTTTTATTCGTTCTTCTTCTTTTGCTTTCTAGCAGGCATATCGTTCCCTTTTTCTTAGCTATTCTTCTTCTCAATTAATGCATACTGAACTCAGGGTAACCATAGGTTCGTTGTGGGCAGGAAGAAATTTAGTGTTCCTGCTACTACTAAGTCTTACTTCAAACTCTTCACTGCTTCGATTTCAACTTTGGCAAAATAACGGTCTTTTTGCTGTGTTGGAAAATTACTTTATATTTTTTGTAACTGATAAAGGGGGAGCGACCAATCAGCCAAGCAACAGCTGTACTATCATATTGTGGGACTATGCTATCAGTGCGCCTGACCATCAATAATGATGGCAAAGAAATTACACTGACAGTTCTTTATTTTCATGACGGTGCTGGTGATCCTGCTATTAATGATGTGCGTCTTCTGAAAGTTTGATTTTTTATTTCAAATATCAGAAGAGTTGAGCTAGGAGAACTGTCGTTAAATAAAGGTCTTGTCTCAGCCGTATCCAAGATGCGGATAGACTGGTTATAAGTGTGGAGTACGCAAATTCTGCAAGCGAGAAATTGATAGGCGGGAATAAATTAACTGACAGACGAATGACCGTCTTTACTGCACCGAAAGTGTGACTGCATAAGGAACAGAGTGTTGTCTCTTGCGTTCATCTGTGTGTCCGCATTTGGGTGTCCATAAAAAACTGTGAATGTCTGAAGGGATTTAAGTTACGTTTGACTGAACTTGGACACTACAGTAATTCCATTAACTCCATGCTTAATTCCGCTTCAGGTAATTTCCGAAAACTTTTTCAAAATTTTACGCTGCGGCATAGGCAAGTTGAAAATTCCTAACAAACATTTTATGTAGGGAACATAATGTAGATTTGGTTAAAACGCGTTCTTGATTATTTGCATTGAACGTTGAGTCTGTGACCTATTGCTAGGGACTGTATGCATCGCAGTGTACGTAAACGAGTGTTATTCTAATAATTGGTTCATTACGTATATCAGTATTATTTTCTGTCAAATAGACTTGAGCTCAGACGTTTTTATCACGATGTATGCACGCGAATTTGACACTATTTCATGTGCATGCCTTGTTCATTTTCTGTGATGACGTTGCGGAAGAAAATGGTTACGATTTCTCTACAGGGTGGCATTTTGACTCTGTGGTTCCTCCTCTCACCAACAGGCAATAATACAGAACGTCTTTCAAGAATTTCTCCCGTGGGAATTTTCCAAATCGCGTGCATAAAATACAGCAAATTTGATGGAAAATGTACCTTATCGAACGACCGTTCTTCAGCAAGTGAGCAAAGTTGATGAGATTTTATGTAGCTTATGAAAAACATATATGGGGGTGGAGAACTTTTGAAGAAGTACCCTCAGCATTCATCGTCAATCAATTTTGAGCGCCTATATTTTCTTAAGCAAATTTTGTATTTTATCAGTAAATGTCTGTCAAAGATGTTACGCATGAGCGTAATTCAGGCTATAAACATTACATGTTAGATTTTTGCAAGGGTTTCACACGTGTCAGTTTGCGTATATCTGAATGACTCGCCATGGGAAATATATTTGACACCGACTCTACATCCTCCAGCGAGCAAAGAGCCCGAACGGGCTCCTTCAGGGATGATATTCTTACCAGAAGCTTATTTTAGCCACCCGGGGAAGGGATAATAATTGTCCTACATTGGGTGGTACGGCGAGTGGCTGTGGATGACAGAACGGCTTCGTGACGGGGGTGTAGGTTTTTGAAGTTTGCTCTAACAATGAAGGCATTCGTGGAATAGGCGTAACGGTTCATAATAATCCACGGACGCTTGCTTTTAGGTGAACTAAATTATCTCGGCTTGCTCCAAGGAATATCTGTAATCACCGTAAATATATTTTTAGACAACATAAATTGAGCACGTTTGCACCCGTAAATTTTTATGAACATCGCTTGCTTGTTATCTAAACAACCTAAGTTATTCATGGCTGCTCCGGAAAACAAACGTACGTATCATGTGTCATAGAAGTCGTCGACTGTATTGCACCAGAATCTGTTGTGTCTATGTGTACTTAATATAGTGTATTTATTTATGACTAATGGACCCGCCCGTGAAAAAATTCACGCAATACTCGATATTTTTATAAATATAGACTGTTGCGGGAACCTTCTCTTCTCTGACTTGCTTCAGTTTCTTCATTGATCCTTTGTCGTGCTTACAACCTTAGGGTTTTTTTATCTGACTTGTAGTTTCCTCATTTTCCCGCCTACGCTCATCAGCAGCTCTCATTCACTACTGTAACCTGTCTGCTTCAAGGCTTTCTTGGCTGTATCGCATAGACGATTCATCTCTCTCCATGCATTCGTAGAACGTCTTCGATCTTGAGACTGTAGTAATCTCGTACTACTTATACGTTCACTGTCTTCCTTCTTGATTAGGCTTGCGTATCCAATAGTGAGAGGCAGAAAAAAATTTTGAGTAAAATCTAATCTAATACTAAGAATGACCGTTTTGTGTTTATATGTATATTTATATTTATTTATTTTTTATTTATTTATCGGTTTCGTGTCACACTCTCAACGAAATAGATAGGCAGAAATTAGCTCTGGTCTTCCTTGTTTTATCTGTGAATTCATCTGCTTGAAGACTGTGCTCATCTTGCCAAGCTTCATAAAAAACAGATAGGCAAAAATATTCCAGGTTACAGATGATGGCACTCGAATCGTATGTCTGATTCCGGTCTGTCTTTCACAATGTTGTAGTTCACTCGATGTAGATGCATACAGCTTCTCTAAACAATCTTTTCCATCGAGTTGTGTACTCTCATCTGAGGTCTCCTCCAGTCAAGCTTCAGCTGATACTCTTATTTTCTTATCTTGGTAATTAATTATCGAGGCAACTGGTAAGATATTCTTGAGCAGTCAGCAGGCGCTTAAAGACCACGATAATTTCTCGGTATCAAATTATTTTCTCCATATTTTATGTTCTTCTTTCAACAGAACAAATTATCTCTCGAGGAAAAGTTTTCAGAGTCCGAGTTATAAGCCATCCTCGAGTATCTTAGATACAGAGCTCCGTATTTATTAGTAGCAATATCGACTTCGTGCAAAAACCATCGGTTTTTTGCGTATCGCCAAAAGAAAGCTTGGTTTTGTTCAGCCTTGCACGCTTATCTGTATGGTTCCCTAATTCAAGTTGGCAGTTGCGCAGCATCCTACACAAGGAAGTTTATAAGAGCCTTACATGTATAGAAGGGAGCTCAACCGTCTACCCTAAATAGTTGGTCCTTAGAAATCATGAAGGACATGTCCCGTCAACACGCCGCGCTACCTTGACAGGGAGCTCCCTTCTATACATGTAGGCTCTGCCTTAATATTTTTACGATGATGCTACAGACAACACAATACGGGTTTTCACAAATTCTTCGCTGTCATTATTAACTGCGCGGGCACTCTAGTAGTGCAATAAACTTGAATGTAGTTGTGTCATATTTGGGTGAATGCGCTTCGCTCCAAAATTTCCAGGTTTGGGGCGTCAAAATTACGTCACGCCACGGCGGAAATATCAAAGATTTCTCGCTGCAACAGTGGCGTGACGCAATTGTGACGTCACAAACCTGAAAATTTAGGGGCGTAGCGCATACACTCAAATTTGACACAGCTATCTTCTGTAAATTAACTGTGGTAACTCTAGCCAGCGTGTATGCATGTCAGCGCTCCGTAGCCAAGATACGATCTTGCAAACTTAAGCATCTGCTTCACTGAAATTTTAAAATTTTGGGTTATGAAACAAAACTCGCACCTTCAGAGCACGACAGTGTGAGGGACGATATACGTGGTATGGAGCTGAAGGAGCACATGAAATGGACAGATATTCATGGAATAGCAAAATCTATTTCAGCGACCCCCCTTTGAACGGAAAATATATTGCTGCAGAAAAAGTGAAAGACAGTAAGCTAGAAGAAATAGTTATCTAATGCCCGTGAAAAATCACCCCCTCCAGAGCGCTTCGTTGACCAGCTGCCGAATTTATACGTCGTGACCTGGGAGAAAAAAGTTATAAAATAGGACTCCATAAGCTACGTACATAGTGTTCCGAATTCAAGAAGTGTTTCAAGCAAGAACTGTCTTCAGATAAAGGGATAAGGATCAGCCGTCGGCCCGTCGCCATCTTCTGCAACCTGGTCATCGATTTTCAAAATTTGCAACCTCGCTTTTTTTGCCCATCTATTTCCTGCAAAGCGGACACGAAATAAATAAATGTACGAAGCGTTTTATTATCTAAGGATTGACATTTTGTTTTTTGTGATCACCGATGAGAAACATTCTTCGTACTAAACACAGCATATTTAACTAGATAGCTGAAAGCTAGACATACGGCTGTTTCATATTAGGGGCATTTGGCACATCAGCTAGAGAGCTTTCTGCATTTGCTATGCATATTTAGTACGAAGAAGATTGTATTCCTTGGTCTACGATCACAGCCAAGTGTGTTTGGTAAAATCATCTGGTCACTTTATAGCTAAAGATTTCGCACTATGATAACTCATTCATTTATTTATTCATTCATTCATTCATTCATTCATTCATTCATTCATTCATTCATTCATTCATTCATTCATTCATTCATTCATTCATTCATTCATTCATTCATTCATTCATTCA
>LQNS02277602.1:26701090-26714645 GCA_001587735.2 Parhyale hawaiensis | reverse complement strand
AAAAAGCGACAACAGTCGCCAGATTTTGTCTAAGATTTTCATTCGATCTTCGATTACCCAATTTGATTGCTAGCTATACGCCCGAGCAGATGGTGTCTCCAATGGTTCTTCCCACTGATGAAAGTTAAAGCCTGGCGGTGTGGGTCGGCCACCTCGGCCTACCTCCCGAAACAGTAGGGGAAGTATTGGGAACCTACGTAACTTTGCATCTCAGAACATTGCGTTTTCTAGAATAAGCTGTAAATTTTCATATTTAATTAAAACTGACGAAAAAACTTATGCAATTTTAACGCAAGTCTATGCAACGGACGGTACATTATATTATAAACTTCTGATCAACTTTATCCCAACATTGACGACGTCACGAAAACAGGATGATAGCCTGTGACGGGTCAGTGCTCTCGCTCAGCTGCGGACAACTTTACATATATTTTCAAGCAATACCATTAATACAAAATTTAAAGGCAAATTTTAAGACGCCTTTTTTTTTAGGGATAAAGGTAACGTGACAGGAAAGATTTCTCATCTTTATTGAACCCTGTATTACTCAGGCTCTAATACCTCGCGACAATGTAGTGTTATTCTGTTGATTTGCTGTAGAAGAAAAAGCCCTTGTGTGAGACTGTATTGCACACTAAAATCAGGATAGTGACATATGGAGCGCGTACTTAAGATTTCTTTAAAGAGTAGGCAATTTTTGGTTTTCCGATGAGTATTCTTTTCCTCGAAGTCATTATATAGTCACAGCATTTTTTTCAGAAATTTAACGGAAGAGGATGCTCTTCTTCTTTGTTTAAAAACTCCGTGTCACGATGCGTTTAGGGGAATATAAATTTATTCTTATATTCATATTTTTCTAACTAATCTGTTTACATATATAGAAATACATTTTATGACATATTTATAAATATATTATTTCATTTTTAGCACAATATTTTATATGTGTTTGTTATTTATCTGTTATTTATATTAGTTTCACCTAGTACGCTAATCCTCCTAGCCACAACCTTGCTCCATATAACAGCTCCTCAAAACTCAACGAAAAAAACATCAGTTATAAATACTCAACCCTAAGTCATGCCCTAATATAGACTTGTACGGTATGTGCAAGTAAATATATACTGTAAAAGTCGCTGTAAAATTTCAACGAAGTCCCTGTATTTAGGAAAAGGCCTTCGTGCGTACATACATATATCCGGAAGTCTATTTATTAATTCGAGAGGCCTCCTTGCTTCCTTGCCCCTCTTGCGCTTCATATTATGATTTTAGGCAATAAATAAGTAGATTAAGACTCGCCTATTGAGGCATGCTTTGTATTTTGAGGGAGTGGCATGTGCTGGTAGCAATGAACGGGTCGGCGGTCCAGGAAGCGACTACTTAGGAAAAGTCTTCGCATCTCCGTTTTAATTGTACCCAATTGTTTGATCATTTAACCATTCCTATTTATGCTTGAAATAACTCTTGAACGTGATACTGCTCTCATTTTACGAATAAAACATTTAGACATAATTTTGGGCTTTTTTTGCCCAAAAGAACTATTGAGCTTCGTTTTACGCATAAGTTTGGTCTAAAGGAATTCTGAGTGTGCTTGTCCGTTTACTGCACTTTGTTTTATGTACAGTATCAGCTTTTGACAATGATTTTACCCATTCCATTCCATATTAGTGATAGACACAGCCTGCTCCTGACCCAAAATACAGTGTGTGTGAGCAACCGCAGAAGAATATAAATATATATATTTCTTTAGCTAGGTCTCACGGTAATAGAGGTATCGCTTCTTACTATATTTACTACAATATCAGCCCATTTTATGGGAAAGATCAAGTTAATCAAATACCACATGCATATTTGCAATTAAAATTTTTCAGACTGACCACTACAAAGGCTTCATTTTTTAACACTCGAAAGCCTTAGGTAATGGTGGCTAGAGCACCCAGCTGGCTAAAAGGGCGGCAATACTTTTGTTATGAAGCTTTTTCATTGTTCTTGCCTGCGGGCGTTGCTGCAAAATATGCCCCATATATGAAGGCTGATCTTCCAATGAATCAAGGAAAGTTATGCCGTCATGGGTTTGCGGGAGCAAAAGTTCCCTCCTGCAAGTGAAAGCGCGAATATTAGCTTTGAAATGGTCGAAAGTTCAGCAGAACCCTAATGCAAAGGTAATTCTTTCGAAAGAATTCACTGTAAATACTAAGAGAATTTTTCTTTTGCCCGTATTCGTCATCGCTCTTAATAATAAATTGAGCTATTTGTTCATGATACTCGATGATATAAGTGGGGATTGTTTTTGCTCAAGCAACAAGTTGTTCTGTTGGAGAGAGAAAACACATTGAAAAATTATTTGCAGCAAGAAATCCTCTTGTTTTTTGCACACCTGCTGACCGCTGAAGAATATCTTACCATTTGAATCGTTGTTTATGTAGTTAATTAGAACATCAATATGACCTCAGAGTAGCTGAAGTTTGGATCAAGAAAATCTCAGAAAAAATACCAATCACGATGCATGGAAGTGCTAGGAGACGTTGTATTATCCAAATTGAATTAATTTCAACGTTGGCAGAGCAAGAACAGTCTGTATTCAGATATACGTATGCCATCATCTGCAACCTGGCCTTTTTTATACGTATCAGTTTTCAATGAAGCTTGGCAGGATCACCACAATCTCCAACCTGGCCTAATGTTCGCCTCTCTGTTTTCTTAAGGCGTGAGAGAAAATGGACTGGTAAACAAGTAAATAACTAGAACGTCCAAGGGCTTAAGACCATCACCCGCGGTGGGGGGCATTTCAACGCCATCATTTTTTATAGCTAACTCAAGAGCTTTGGCGTTTTTCTCATCTAGGTTAACCCACCTGACTCCCTTCAAAAAATTATGAACATTACTCAACTCCTTCTCCCTCTTTTCGGCTGGACAGACAAACAAATATATTATTTTCTTGATTTGGCGTAATTATATTCTAAACTTAGATAGAAGCAGTAGAAGAAATTTTGATACCCACAACGCGCGTTTCGCTGTTGATCAGCTCTTCAGGTGGGAGGCTCAAAGTTGGTCATTTAAGATGTCACTTATACTGTAGACTAGTGGACCCGTGCGTGAAAAATTCACGCAATAACCTATACGTTTGCCTAATGCCTCTAGGCCGGTGCGAAATGTCCTCTTCTCTTATTTGCTTCTTAATTTTCTTCTTTTCTTCATTGATCCTCTGTCGTGCTGTCATCCTTAGGTCTTCTATTTAGACAGGCAGAAGTAATGTTTTGAGTAAAACACTCCAACAAACTTAATCAAAAAAGCAGCTTATACACAATGTCTGCTCTCCATAGTAAAGATAACGTTGGTACCGTCTTTCCACCTCAAATATCTGCTTCATTTGAGGTACTCAAATTTTGACCTATGAAGAGAAAACTGCTTCGTCAGAGGAAAACAGTAAGCTGGAAGAAATAATTGTCTACTGCCTGTGAAAACTTATTTTTCGTCGGTTTCGTTGACAGTTGCATCAAAGTGGGAAGAATAGCTCATGCAACGAAATCATCTGTGGGAAGAAACTACGAATCAAGAAGCATGAGAGTGCAAAGGGAAGCTTCAGATATCTTTAGTGCTACGATTTCAACTTCGGCAATGCAAGAAGTGCATTATATGACATAAGGTAGCCCTTTACTTTGCCGTAGCTTCGATGCATGGAGAAGCTAATACTCGTACAAATCAGACTAAGAATGCGATGTCTTCATTGTTGGAATTTCAACTGTCCCTGCTTAATGTACGTTTGCCATCTCCTGCAACCCGGCCCATTTTCTGCCTATCACTTTCAATGGAGCTTGACAGGACAACCAGAGCCTCCAACCTGGGTTAAATTCCCCCTATCTGTTTCGTTAAGAGCGTGACACCGAACATATAAATAAATAAATATATAAATATATATATTATATATAAACATACGACGGTCATTCTTAGTATTAGATAATCCGGTAACATAGTTACATATCGCTGTGATAACCTCTCTAAATTTTGTGAAATTTCAAGAACGAATTTCACCAACTTCGAGTCCCCACCAAGGAGGTTCTAACAGAGAGGAGCGCACCCTCTCTATTTATCCTACGGGAGCGTTGCGAGTAAACTTTTCGCTTAAACTGGCTGAGCGGCTTATCCAATCGGAGAGCGGTATTGCCTCACCCAGCCTATATAGGAAAGAGTCCTGAGCTCAAATTTTTATAGCCACTAACCATCGACGAAATTTCGAGCGGATGGAAGTATGTAAAGGAAACTTGTATCCTGTATACCATCTGATGATACAAGTAACAGGGTGAGCACTGGGATATACACCTTCAGACGCAATTGTCTTACAAAAATATTGAAGAACTGCCTGTCTGTATCTTCCTTAATTATATGTGCTGACCACTGCCACTTCAGCCTCTTTAAGGACTCCAAATACCAGCTTCGATCACGTGACAAAGCCATGTGTTTACTCGCCCAGAGAGTGCTTGGGCTCGCTCCTCCCATTAGAAGCTCCTCGGTCCCCACCTGAAGAGCTGATCAACAGCGAAAAGCGCGTCGTGGGTATAAAAATTTCTTCAACTACTTCTATCTAAGTTTAATATATATATATATAAATCAATGAAACATTGTCACCTCTCTCACTTCGTTCGCGGGTGATAAACAGATAAACAAACGTCGGTCTTTCTTATATTGTAGAGTGAGCACAGTTGAGCAGCGAGAGAATGAAATTAGTTATACATACTTATGAAAGAGCTAGCCAAAACTTCAACTGAAACATTTGTTGGAAATAATTAAATTGTTTGAAATTATTATCATGGCCTTATATTGCTAAGTAAATAATTTGGTTGAAAGTATTTTAAAAGGTCGATGGACTGTTAAATTTTAGAGATATATAGGTATATTATTCAAAACTACTATTAAGTAAGGTTAATTAATCAAGGTTGTATTCATAGAAGTGACGGCATTGCGTGCATTTAACGCCAGAAGGCAGAGTAAGGCCAGACTTCCGCCAAAATCTGTCCACACTATGGCGATTTCGCTGATCGCAGGGAATTTTCGTCAAATCGCAGCTTGAAGCGTTTTCGCCAGCGTCCAACTTGCTGGATATTTTCGCGCGATTTAGGCTGCGAATACAGCAGGCTTACCCTGAAGTATTTTGTTCCTCTCACGCAATACGAATGAATAAGGCGTTACATAAGATTATCTTACTTCTTATAGATATTTTACAAGCTTTAAGCTTTATCGACGTTTTGTGGTTACGCAGTTGTGTTTAAGGACAAAATAATATGTCCGAACATTTTGCACTACGTATGGGGAACATAAAATGTCGAGCAACTCCAGTTAAACATATATTTACTTGACAACCTCGACAACAATACCGAGTAGTAAAGAAAAGTGTGAAAATGTCAACCCAAGCTCAGTTGGCAGTATGCGACTTGTTGAAGAACGCATAGAAATAGTATCTGCAAATAGAGTCATTGCTTATTCATAGTTTTGTCGATACTACAAGTAAATTAAGTTACTAATCGTGACAAAAACTGCATGGTCTTTGGACCAAGGAGCGTGAGCAGCAAAGTTTTGCTGAACATCTGCACTCAACAGTCAAGCGTCGCTACAATGCACCGTGCGACCGTGTGGACGCTGCTGCGAGATTTTCTCTGCGTTCTGTGAAATCGCTGAAGCGTTTTTCGCACTTGTGAGCGGTAGTGTGGACGGGGCTTAAGCAAAGCACTTAGCCATGCCACTTCTAAACATCCACTGTACAATAGACCTCCATTATTTTAATCAATCACATTTTTTACTAATATGTACTATTATAAAAATGTTATCTCAAGAATACTAAAAATAGGTAGAGTTGACCTATTAATGGTAGTATACCTGGGTTAGTGCAACTTATACAGGCATATTTCCAAAAATAAAGAATACAAGAACAAAACCAGGTTGATCAATTTCGCGACATTACATCTACAAAACTGCAATTGCATTAGTGGAAGTGATAACTGCTGTTCATATTTACTTTCTGCGCTTTGTATAGGATTTTGTTTATAAATAATGAGGTACACAGTGGTCTTCCAAGTACCCGGCATTTCGCATGAGACTGAAAGAAAAACAGTCTTAATATGTTATGAGACTAGAAATTAAACAGTCTTGCTGGAGTAAAGTTTCGTCCCTCTTTATTATTATACTAGAACTTATTAGTAAACCGAGAAGTGCAGAATGAGTTTCCAGATATCCGACCCGTCTCGTATAAAATTACTAGCAAATTAGTAGAAAAATACATGTACAGGGACGTAGTTCACATAGTATTTTGTGAACCCATTGTGTTCTCAATAAAAGTTATTTATTATTTATTATAGTTCACACTATTGATCTACTGTTTATACAGGATTTAGTAACGAATAAAGATGTACACAGTGACTTTTCATTCACCTTGTATTTCCCTATATGAGACTCTAACGTGAACACTCTTACCAGAGCACCGTTTCCTTCCCGAAATGCTTATCCGCCTCACTGCAAGTACTAAGCTAAGGAAGATTAAGACAATTGTATAATTGACACCGTTAGCGTCGGCGCGGCAAGCTCCAGGAAACTAAGGTTGATATCAACAAGAGCCAAGGTCGAGGCTACGTGCGATGCGCTCCGCACACTTCCAGTTTTTTCTCTGGATTATTTTTGACGGCTCTGAACCACAGAGCGATCAGCTGATAAATCCAGGCCACTGCGTATAGAAGAATTGTGGTACTTGTGGTCGCAGGGCGAATATCTCAAGATAAAATATGAAGCATATTAAACAGCAGAGTTGCGAGTGCAGTACCATTAGTTATAGTGCCTATTTAAGAAAGTGTAGTTCCGGTCTGAATCATTATTTACAGAGTAGTCTCTCTTCCGTTACCTGTAGGAAGCAATTGGAGGTTTTCTGAGTTCGCGTAATTATAGTGCGACTATCGTGCATTGATTTATGGTGCTATTGAGAAGCACAGAGTTCAAGTTTCAAATATTATTTATACTGCAGCCTCTTTTGTTGTAGCAAGAATCAAATAGCATGAGTTATAGTGATAAAGCTAATCGCCAAGTACAAAATTCAATCGCTTCCTAAAAAATTTGGTAAGTGCAATTTCTGAGCGAAAAGTAGGTGACTAGGACTTAATGCAATGCTATCTAAAAGCATCTTAGAAATAGCTCGAAAATAATGGTGGGTAGTAAAATTGGATTCACAAGTTTATTTTCCGAATGTATCGAGAAAGGACAATAGCTATTTTCGTTATGCAAATGTTTGAGTTCATTTACTTTAAATTAAATACATTTCCTCCCACAGACCAGGAACAGATCCTTCAGAATCAGGATGATGAGGAGGATAGTGTTTCTTGTGCCCTTAATGGGGATGTTAGGGTGGGGCGAAGCTCATTCCCACTATCAGACGTCCCATTTCACGGTACCGGGTCACAGAGCGGAACCTTTCATTCCCAAATCGTTGGACCCCAGCCGATGTCCCCCAGGATATGAGGATCACCCACTGGTGAGTGTTGCACCCATTCCACGTACCTATTAAGCTTAGATAAGAGACACAAATCTGTTTTTAGTCACCTTATCACGCAGCCAATTACATAGTGATGGTATTCATTCGAAGCCCTCTGCTGCATATATGGTAAATTGTATAATTTAAGTCTAATTAAAATACTGAAAAGATATTGTCCCGTAACTAGCACGTTTTCTAGGTGTTCCTGTTGCCGCTGCACGTTAAGGCGAGTATCACGTGACGTTGCACGGAAACTAGCGCTGAGTTTAGGGCCATATTTTTGAGAGCCGAAGCAACTTCAAACTCAAAAGATCACGTTAGTAAATGGCGCTTGGCCGGCAGGCCTGGACTTACAAGCGTTTCGTAAAGTACTTGGAACGTATTAACTCTTCAACACCGAAGTAGACATATGGTTACTTTAAATATTGAGCTCAATTGTGTTGATATCATAATATTTTTGTAATTTCAATTGATAAATCTTATACTGCCGAGTAGCTCAGGGCTCAAGCTCTCTAGGCTATAAAAATGATGTTGAAAAAAACTTGCACTCACGAAAACTTCAATTTTAGAGAAAATAACACGGATACGGTCAGCGGGGACAACTCGGGCAAACTTCCATGAATCTCGTAGAACACGTATCATAACTTAGATTTGTTGCTTATGCTGATCTCAGCAACATTTATAATCTTTTAAAAGATTTTTAACTTTCGAACAATGTATAATGGAGCATAGGAATAATACTAACGTCCTAAATACAAATTCATAGGAAAAAATATATAAAGTTCGCGGTTATGTACGTATCTGCATTCCTGCCCGTAGCAATAAAAATTTGGGACACTTGTGACTTTTCGAGGCGTGTGAGCTCCGGCACCATGTTTTCTATGGCCGAGGCTACAGTGTGCATGCGTATGCACAGCTCAATGTGAGGATGTGCAACTCGCACGCCTTCCTTATTTATAGATAAATTTGGTAGCACATGTAACGCGCGAGCTGCGTATGTTCGAAACCAGTTATGGATGCGGATGCACTGTGTGGTTCAAGCATAATACTAAAAATGTTTGCAAGCAGCTGTGGCTCTCGAGTAAAACTATTTGCTATGTTTTTGGCCTTAATATCGGCTTTTCCCACTCCTGAAACTCTTTCTTTTTTTCTTACTGTATTGCAACTAACTGAGACCTCTGGCAATTCTGCAGACCACCTTCCATTCCTCATTGGTGCGCCAATTAGGTTTTGGTCGTAGCTGCAAAGGTCAGTTAATATGCAACAAAACTGAGGGCGTATAAAAATTCGGGACCTGTGAAGAGTAGCCAAGCCTAAGATGTTTACCAGTGGGAGGGAACGAAAAGCCTCGGCGCTGAGGCTAAATATTCAGGCAAGGCTGAAGCCTGGCTAGCTGACTGGCTACACATATGTAATGCAATACTCTATTGGAGTTATTGGGCGTTTTCTCGTCAAAACCCTGCTAAAAATACATGTACATATTATGGTGCCCGCGCATACACGTGGGAATCAACATTCAAGTTATGTCTTGTACGAGGAATGCCCAGGAAGGCTGCAGGTAGCATTCTGCCTTTACCCAGAGCAGCAATAGGAGAATATAATGTTTTCGGGCCTATCGGGCCGAGTATATGCTTTATTAGCTCGCTCCTACCAATAACCACAGCAAGAGTGTTGCTAACGCCCATTTGATACCGATCGTAGATAATAGTATTGCAGTAAGACACGCCACCAGCCATCAGCCACGCCGGAAAAAAAGCAGGCTGTCTTACCACGCCATCAACGATAGTGTTCTTCCCTGTATTAAACCTCCTTGAGAGAAGCAGCGCCGCACCACCCGTTGAGATTATCGTGGAAACTGTATCATGGAATCCCCCCCCCCCTCCCGCCTGAAACTGTGTTTAGGTTTTAGCTCGCGAGACGGCAAAAGGTTATGTTAGGGCACTGAATTTGTAATATGCGTACGAACGTGTAGACGGAACCACAAACTGAATAATGTCATATATATTATGTGCTATTGCACTACCGGTATTGAACTGCTGTGTATATAATTTCTAAACAATATAATGGACATTATGCGTGTGTTTATATGCTGTGATACTGATGCAATTTCCTCTGCCAGTGAAAAGTGCGCTAAGCGATATCCTGTTCATTTTTCAATGGCATGTTTTCAAGATAAAAATTAGAAGAAGCAATGAGAATGAATGTTTTATGGTACGCGTTGTCCATCGAGTACAATAATAAAATTTGCCATATATCAGCCCTCTCCAGACAGAATATTTTGCTTTGCCTTCCAGAAATTGATTTACGGCTTGAGCTACTATGTTACCAAAAGCTTTGCTTCGGCTTAAGTTAGGCGGTCACATAATTGAACTCTCCCGCATTTTCATCTTATCGCCTGCTTAAGTTTTGAGACGGATCATGCAAGCTCATACATTGGCTGAAATTAATTTCTTTTGCGGGTTATGTTGAGATGCGCATTTTACCGATATCTGAAATACGAAATCTTTACTGAAAATAAACCTGATACTTGACGCTTTTTCAATAAAAATTGGTAGCGCAAATTGTACCAAACCCAACAAATTAAAGGTTTTAAGCATTATTAAAGAGCATGTCGAAATTTTTACAAGACGCTAACCTAAAGTAAAAAAGTTTAAATGATTATTCTTCATCTCAAGATCTGTGTAGGTTTATCATAAAAAAGATACATTTTGAATGCATTTCAGGGTCATACCTAGCATATTTAAATATTTCACTATTACATATGTTATCAACCCATTCAATGTATCTCGTGTTGCATCTGCTTCCACTATTTACTATTTAAATCAGCCCAGTCTGGTATCGATTATGATAATTTGTACCTTTTGCAGATTTTGGTATCCATGGATGGATTTCGGGCGGATTTCCTCACCCGCGGCCATACGCCGACCTTAGCAAAACTAGCCAAGAGAGGCGTCCACGCGCCCTACATCAAGCCTTCTTACCCTACCATAACCTTCCCTAACCACTACTCCATAGTCACGGTACGTCATAGTGTTAACTATGTCATACACAAATATCATACTGCAGATTCCTCACCTGCTTGAGCCAACTTTGCTTCAGTTTTAGTGCTTCAAGTACTCAAGGTACCTACCCAATTTAGTGCTTCAAGCACTCAAGGTACCTACCCATAGTTAACCCAATTTAGTGCTTCAATCACTCTAGGTACCTACCCATAGTTAACCCAATTTAGTGCTTCAAGCACTCAAGGTACCTACCCATAGTTAACCCAATTTAGTGCTTCAAGCACTCAAGGTACCTACCCATAGTTAACCCAATTTAGAACATTAAAAAAAGAGAGTGAAATCTGCAGCATTTGCTGTGTATCTTGTTGATATGCCGCACTGCTGAAGAGTATAGTTTAGCAGTGCAAATTTGGAATAGATTCTTTATAATAATTTTGTGAATAATTCCAGGCATAAAGATTTACTTGCTCGAAAGTGTTAATTTAATATGGGATTTTTCTTTCACTTAGCCTACGGGAGAGAACGCATTACAGTGATTTCTTAATACTATTTACTGCAGGCCGCTTCATAAACAGCCTCCCCATGAAAGCCCAATGCATGCAACGGTTAGGCTACCAAGAAGTTTTCTTTGAACTTAGTGACCGATAAACCAAAGAAAAAGTCATATAGGCCTCTATTAAAGGTACAATTGAGCAGTTTCTGAGCATCTATAATTATGAAATATAACTGGGAAACGAATTAAATATTATTTACCAATTTCATCCTCAAAAAAAGTCGACCTAGCTGGTGTAACGTTTTTGAAGTTGATAATTTCGCCTTTCAAATTGTATATAACAATTGTGATTCTAGTTCTTGTATAGTTACTGTTAGACTTTAATAATTAATCGATCGTGAGAAAAAGGAGCAATCTTAATTTTACGTAGAACATCACAAACCAGAGACCAGCGGAGACGTACGTACATACATGATACACAGTGCAATACTTAGTTACTTGACTTCGTTAACAGTGCGATCTAAACCAATAGTAACGTAGTTAATGCGAAGACGCGTTAATAAATTGGTGAGAACTTCGATTTCAACTTGAACGCAAAGGGCCTACTTTGCAGTATTTGTTACATAAGTACAGAACTTGTCTGTACCAAGCTAGCCTCTTTGTTGAGCCGCATACAGTTCATCACCTCCGTATACCGGAGCCACACTACATATAAAGTTGTACGCGCAACTAGATGCGAGCATGTACAGTTTGCACGTCGCTTCAATACATTTGTACAGTCGACAATATAGAAACGGTAGCACAAACGGCTTTCGAACTACAAATCCTCCCATCAAATAGGTAGTGCGAGCGAATGCATAGTGTGTCCCCTACACTACGCTTCACCTTGCTTCTGTTGCAGGGCTTAGTACCCCCGGCCCACGGCATCATCGCTAACCGCTTCACAGACCCGGTCTTCAATGCCACATTCGGGCCAGGGAAGCCCACGAGCTTCGAGAAAAGATTCTGGGGCGGCGAGCCCATCTGGAAGACCGTTGAAAATCAGGTGAGAATCTCTGAGTTCAGACAGAGCTCCTTTTTTATTTAGCTGCTCTTTAACTTAAGAATTACCTCCACCAAGGAGTTTATGTTTTTATCGTGTTTGTCTGTCTTTCGGTCAGTTTGTGTGTCACCAAAATTACTCAAAAAGTTACGAGCGGATCTTTACGAAATTTACAGGGAGAGTTAGGTATGTTAACAGTAACAGATGATTGACTTTAGGTAAAGATCCGTCCATCCGTCTCTTTGTTTGTTTGTTTGTCTGTCTCATTTTTTTTAAACACAATGACTCAAAAAGTTATCAATGGATTTTTATGAAATTTATATTAGTTGTTAGGTGTATTACGAAGAGTACATAGCCAGATTTTTCTGATGATCTGTTTGTTCGTTTGTTTGTTTGTCGCTGTGTTTGATTTTATACTTGTTAGCACAATAACTGAAAAAGTTATGGATGGATCATTTTGAAATTTACAGGACTTGTTGGTAATGCTAAAAGACAAATGATTAAACTTTGGTGATGATCGGATGGTCCGTTTGTGTGTTTGACTTATGTTTGTCATAATGTTTGTTAGGAGCATAACTCAAAAAATTACGAACGGATCTTCACGAAAATTACAAAAACTGTTAATACTATTGAAAGGCATAAATTATTAGATTTTGGTGTTGATAGAAATAAAATTATGGTTTCAGAGCCAATTCAAATATTTCATTACCGTTGCCTTGCTTGGTGGAGGTATGCGCTCTCAGAATGCTCTCTAGTATTGCTGACGTTTTGAGCAACAACATGCCTCTAGATTTACGCAAAGTTCCTGAAGTATTGGTTAAAACTTACGGAGTTATTACAGGAATGCAATCGTGTAAGTAAATATAATTAAATTGTTTAATGAATCCGCTCTAACACTTTCTATTTACCACTCACGTTATCACAAGCCCGAGCTGGTGTAAATAGACAATTAACTGCGATGCTTTTGTGGTGAATTAAAATTTGATTTTATATCCGTTCTAGCATAATTTTTTACATACACGGCTTTGAATTTTTCTCATCTACAGCATAATACACAAAAAAAGCCTCTCTTCAATTTTACTGCGCAAACCTTCAGAAATTTCCTAGAATGGTCTTGGAACCCTTCAGATGAGACTTAGTAATTATTATTATTACTAGTGTCCCGAGCCGTCATTGTAAATGACGGCCTATTGGGTTATTAGTGACTAGTGCACGTGTTCGATAAATGGCGGCAGTAAGTTAGCCCTTCAGGAAAACCCCCGCTGTTGTGCTTATTACTGTTGAGAAGGCTTCTTTATTCGAAATTCAGCATTCTGCCTAAGAAATTGGATATATATATTTTTAGTGCCCCGTGCCTTATTATAATGACTATACACTATGATGACTATACACGCAACTTGATGACTGTACACTCAACTTGATGACTGTACACTCAACTTGATGACTGTACACTCAACTTGATGACTGTACACTCAACTTGATGACTGTACACTCAACTTGATGACTGTACA
>LQNS02277602.1:26665462-26689666 GCA_001587735.2 Parhyale hawaiensis | reverse complement strand
ATTCATTCATTCATTCATTCATTCATTCATTCATTCATTCATTCATTCATTCATTCATTCATTCATTCATTCATTCATTCATTCATTCATTCATTCATTCATTCATTCATTTATTCAGTCATTCATTCCTTCATATCTCAAAGCCTCCGTGTCTGGTGTAAACTTTTCTGCACGTTAGGGACAATAGTGCAATTCCTACGAAAATAAATGTCTATTTCTGGCATGAATCGTCTGATGGATATCTTGGCCAGTTATTAATATATATTTTTAATAATATAGTTACTTTCTAGTTCTTTGTTTCGCTTTACTCATTGTAATTATTGACAGAAAAACGTCAGTTACCATTAAATTTCGCTCGTATGCAATCTCTCTGACTGGACATATGTCCATCTTGATAACTTGAAATACTCATTCAGCATTGACTTTTTGTAAAATATTGTATTGGTTTCTATTTTTTAACGGCAATCGAAATATTCTTTAAGCTGGCTTCTGTTCTCATACCAATGTTTTATCAACTGATCCTCATCTGTAGAACAGGGTATTTTCGACTCACTTTCATTATTCACGCTTTAACTGCACTTAAACCATACACTCAGCGGCTGAATGTTAATAATTTTGAAATTATTATTCATTCAAACTCTATATTTAAAGGGACCAAGAGCCCAGTGACGTTAAACTGACTCTTTTTCGTTTAATTTAGTCATACTGTAACTGCAACTGTTAACTAAACTCGCAGAGAAAAAAATCGGTCGCTGTTCTCATTACAGGAGTAAAACATTCTGAGCTTTGAATGTTAGCACCACTTTGCTCTCACCCTATTTGGGACTACTCTCTAACTTTTACATTGTATTTTGGATGTATTACTTTACATTGCATCGCTTAATCCTGGGTTTGAGATACGGCAAGCTTAATTGGACCGCCGTGAGTGACGTCATCCAATCCGACCAGCTTCTGCGAGTCTGAAACTTTGATTTTAGGCATCCGATTGACTTTTTTTACTTATCGCAAATCGATTACGTTTGAGACAGTGTTATCGTGCAGAACGAATGAAATCCTGAAATCAACAATGTATCTTGATTTTTTGCACGTTTGAGCATTAGAAAAACAGGTATCATGAGTAACTTTCTTCTTGGCACTGAGACGTAAACGTGCTTATTTTCTATGATTTTTTCCCCTTTTAACTTTACTCGGTGCTTCGAGTACATTATACAGACATCTGAGGGGCTACTTTCAATTTGTCAAGCCCAAATAATTAAATTAACTGCAACTGCATCCTGTCATCAGTATACTCTCTCTACTATTTGAAACATCAAATTTCTGTTTTCCTCTTTCTACGCTAAAAGCACATCACTTATGTTGACGAGTTCCTTTGTCTCAAATTCACTATCCAAAACAAATTCAAAGCGACTTTGCTTTAGCACTATATTCCATTGGTTCCAAATCTACAAGTTCTTGTATGTATCACCGCAATATTTTATTCCATTCTCACAATTAATGGATACCAGTGGCAACAAAAGCGAAGAAACTTGACACTTGTGTATGAGGGTATTAGTTATTGTTTCACGATTCTGAGGGTGGCTACTGTACGTACCATGTACCAATTAATGCTCTCCGAAAGCACCTCATAAAGAATTGTTATTATGCTGCCCTGTCAGTAGACAGCCTCCAGTTCACATGATAGTTATAAACATCCTGGTAAGGATAATCTGAAGAACCCTCCCTCCAAGCTATCCATACAACCGAATCCATTATGTTCATGTGCAATTAATTATTTATTATCATTGACAGTTGGTCAATGAAGTACTTATGTTAAGTTAGGAATTTTAGGTTGTTTTCCATTCGCTGGTCGTTATGTTTATTGTTAGAAATGTATTTTAGTTTTATTAAAGTTCTTACAGCTCGGCGTGGTCTACCCATGACTGAAGTCCAGTGCAATGGTAGCGTCGTTATCACTTCACCCAAACTGACCCATATTAGCTGCTCTGGTTATGACTTCAACTTGCTCGACACTTCAATCGTGGGCATTTGGTTTTCCACCTTGGGTCGTGTATCAGGCGGCAATCGCAAGCCAATTTTGCTTGTGACAGCGAAAATCCATGTAGTGAATCGAAAGCACACAATGCAACTTTCGCAAAAGATAACCAAAGCAAATTAGGATCTTTTGATGGCAGTTTGAGAAGCTTAGACGGTTTACTGATGTGAAAAAATTCCACATTCTACTTTTGCTTTTTCTACATTCTACTTTAACTATATTAGGCCTTTGAAGTATAGTTGGCATATCGCCGCAATCCAAGCGAATAATTTCATTTTTAAATGTAAATACTGACCACGTAGACGAGCATTTCTGCATTTTTAAATTTTTATTATCTTGCAGAAAAGATGATAAGATTATATCAAGCAAAATTACTGAATAACCAACACATGAATGCGAACTGTTCTACCTGTTGAATCTCTCTTTTTTGTTCATGTTGACCCCAACCTCTTTTACACCTAAATAATTCAGGTCTAGGCTTCTGAATAAGAAACGCGTGAATACTGTCATTACCACGTAGCTTTTTGTCGCAGAGCAACGGCTGAATAATTGAGGCCAAGGCTACTGAATACTTGAATAGGACCTTAAAATTATTTTTTACATGATTTTTTACCGAAATCGCACCATTGATCATCATGTATATAAAAATATGATACATATTGCTGTAAAACAATTGGAGAAGATGTCTATCATTATTTGCTGCTTTGTAATTAATATTAGAATCCGTTTTTCCAATACTATAATTTGTCACCCATCAATTCATTATCGTCGTTGTTTTATATCATTCCCTCCTGTCCATGACCATCATTTTTCTCTGTTACATCACTGCTATCATTGTTCAATACTAGGCTAATCCATCAACCCAATAACATCATTGTCCTGTATCATCCCATCAGTTGATGGTTATCATTGCTCGCTATCATAATTTCATTTCAATTTTCTTCAATATCATTCCATCAATCCATTATCATAGTTTTTTGTATCATCCCCTTAGACCAACAACATTGATGTTTTGTAGCATGTGGTCCATCCCTCATTGTCATTTTTCTAAACCATCCCATCAATCCATTATCATCGTTGTTCTACATTATTTCATTATCGTCACTGTTCAATATTGTAGGTATGTTTGGTCATCGTTCTGCACTATTCTACCAACTCATTTTCATCATTATTCTGTATTATCGTGCGATTTTTACAAGTATTCGGTGTTAATATATGAAGGTCATTGTTCTCTCAATCCATTACCATCTATATTTTAGATTACTTGGCTATCGTCATTATCAAAGATTTTCCTATCAATCCACTATCATCATTTTTCTCTATTATGCAGAGTAACTTCTTATCATCAGTCACTATCATATTACAGGTCTTTTATCATCATTGCCCAATATCATCCCATAAACATAGTATCATCTTTGTTCTAGTCAATAACCTAATGGTGATTGTTCTATAATCTACTGTATGTATATAAAGTCGACATTGTTCTATATGGTCACTTCAATGCATTTTAAAATATTTTTTAAGGTAATTGACTATCTTCGTTATTACATGTAATCCTATCAATTCGTTATCACTATTGTTAGATGTCGGCCCATCAGTCCATTATTTTCTTTATTTAAGATCTACACATTTTTCCACAGCCAACGTTCTAAATCTTCCCATAAAATAAATTATCATCATTGTTTACAGTCATTCAACCAGTTGCTCTTTATCTACGTTCTACATTATCCATCGTTTCATTATCATCGCTATTCTGTGTTATCCCAATAATCATTAATAATCGTAAGTCAGTGTCATACTATCAATCATTCATCTTCATTGATTTATATAATATTTTCTCATAGATCTTTACTATTTTACGAAATATCACAGTTCATTGTCATCACTATTTCACATCACCCCACTGATCCATTCTTATCACTATTGTATACCTTCCCATCAATTCATTGCCATCACTATTTCACATCATCCCACTGATCCATTCATATCACTATTGTATACCTTCCCATCAATTCATTGCCATCACTATTTCACATCATCCCTCTGATCCATTCATTTTATCACTAGTGTATACTTTCCCATCAATCCATTGCCATCACTATTTCACATCATCCCTCTGATCCATTCTTATCACTATTGTATACCTTCCCATCAATCCATTGCCATCACTATTTTATTTCATTCCATCATTCCTTTATCACCTTTGTCTTCTACCATCCCATCAGTCTACTGTCGTTTTCATTTCATTTTATATCGTTCCAATAATCCAATATTATCATAGTTCTACTGTGTCATCCCATCAATCCAGTACCATCATGTGCTAAAGCATCCCATAGATCTATGATCATCAAAGCTCAACGTCACACTGTTAATCCATGTGCTTCATTTCTCTCCATCATCCCGTCAATTCGTCACCACATATGCATAATTAAAATTATTTTATTATTATTATTATTAAAACTTCACGCCTGAGCTCCCATGGACGGGTAATACAACCCAAACGAAGTATCTTGCAACACCGGGAAGCCCAAAGCGCTGCTAAAGGAAATCCAGCAAAAAACCATTCACAGCTGACTTAAACGCCTGCAAGCCAATACGACCAAAGGCCGATGCCGGCAACAAATTCCANGTTCGACATCTGACAGCCTCCAAAGTGAAGGAGTGCGCTCCGCACGCAGCACGAGTCTCTCTCCCAAAAACCTTGAGGGCAGGGAGAGAAGAATACAACCAATGCCTCTCATTATTGTACATCTTATAAAACATGCATAGCTCTGCTACTCTTCTCCTGTGGTACAGGTCCACTAGATCATTATCAGCGCACAGCCTGCTGGCTGAACTAACAAGTCGATCCAACACACGCAAGTGAGTGTCAGCAGCTGAAGCCCAGACTGGTGAGCAATGCTCCAATACAGGCAGCAAAAACGCATGCGCTCTTTCATCTCTACCATTGACAAATAGATATCAATCAATCATTTCATTCTGCGCAATTGCTAAAATCCATCATCATTATTGTTCTATACAATTTATATTCGCAGAAGCAGAGGACTGTATTTGAACACTGCGCTTTTCTTGTCTTGAGGACCAAGGCTCGTCTCCCAGCAGAGGGATGAAGTCTTGTGATGCTTGGGATGGCAGAGTCAGCGTTTCTTACATTCATAGTTCACTGCGAGGGCACCGGCCGAACAAGTAATGGAGGCGGTTGCGGCTTTGCATTTCTCGACCAGTCTCCGTCTGTAGGCGCCATAGCTGAAAGAATATGTAGTCGACTGCAGCTACACAATCCTCTGGAGATTAGCAGGCATTTATCTGCAGCACGAACCAGTGCCGGCGGCCTTTCTTGTCGGGGGTGTGTTGTCAGGGCGATTTAACGCTGATTTATCAGCGTTATCTTTTTTTCTTTTCTATCCCATCAACCCATATCACCTGTATTCTAAGTATTTTCATTATCATAATTTCTCTTTTAACTTCTACTATCATCATAACTCTATATCAGCTCATCAATCTACTATCGTCATTGTTCTATATCATTCCGTTAATCTACCATCATCATTCGTATGGTATAGTAATCAATTCGTTATCTTAATGGTTCTGCATTTATCCATTACCAGCATCATTCTATCAGACGGAGGCTGTCTTTGCCTTATATCATTCTAGCCATCCATTATTGTCATTGGTTTACTGTGCATTATCTCAACAATCCAGAATCATTATTACTCTTTATCATTGCAATAATCCATTCTTACAAATATTAGAAAGCGGTCGTTATAATTCTTCTTTAATCATATCATCTCTCTATTTCTATTTCTTAGTATTATCGCATCTGATCCAATATCAACATGCTGTCAATCCATTTTCATTCCATCATCGTTATTCAAAATCATTCCATCAATCTCTCCATCATTGTGTGAAAACAACCCATTTAGTCATCGTTTTAAAATTTCCATTTCATTCCATTATCATTAGGTTTTTATCTTCCTTTCAAACAATATTCTGTATCTTTCCATCAATCCATTATCGTTGTTGCATATATCATTCCAGCGGTTTAGTTAGCATAATTGCTCTATACATATTATCATATGAGGCCATTATCGTTATTACCGTATAGCGTTCCACTGATCTGTTAACATCTACACTTTATATTATGTCATAATCTAATCATCGTCATTAATCTGTTTTTTCATCAATCAATTATCATCGTCACTAAATCTTATTCTATCAACCTATTATTATTACTGCTCCATATCATTCCAACACTCAATTGTTATCGTTTCTCTGTTTTATTTCTTGACAACACAATTAGCAATGAAATGTGTCTGTTGAATGTATTAATTGTTCACTATATAGAGCTGCTCACTAAGAGTGCAAACGTACGTAACTTAACGCAATAATAAGAGATGCAAAGAATGGCAGACAGAAATCGGCAAAGAGACAGATAGATTGACGGATCGTCACCAAAAGTTAATTATCTGTTCCTCTTGAAATTTTTCCTAACAGTTCCTGTAAATTTCATGAACATCCGTCTATAATTTTTTAGACAGACAAACAAAGAAGCCTCAGCAAAAGCGGAACCTCCTCGGCGGAAGCACTACGTTTACTTCTAATCTATTGCTACCATGTTATGTAAACAACTGTACTCTGGATCTCTTAGATCTTAAAGAGAAACATAGGCATTTTTCGAGACGAATCTCAGCATCAAAAGGACAAGAGCTACAGAGTACCTTTCACCTACATTCGATTTTTTTTAGCGGACACCGTATAGTATAGTGAAATTGTACCGTAGTGTACACTTCCAGTACAGTCTTATCATATCGTTCAGCTAGTCACTCAATATCGAGTCTGGTATCGACCACAAATTCCGACGGATACCGAAGTATTAAGTATACGTTTCTAGTTTTTCTAAGTTTCGGGAAGGCTCTGTTTCACCAACATTCTCTGCTGTTTTAATGAGTTTTACTTTTATCATCCCAGTAGTTACTAGTATTCCTTATTATAATAGCATCATTTGTCTACCACGCATGCTTTCCCTTCACTCCATTAATGCACATTTTTCATTCTGCTTACAAAAGAAGCCTCAGCAATAATTAGCATACAATTACGTATCCACTGAATCACTTTGGCCTCACTCTACCGACTCGCATATAAAAACCACTGCAGTATCAAGTTTTCTTCACAACCATCGTTTCGTCATCATTAAATCATCTACTATATCATAACTGTCTATGGATGGAAATTCATCCATTTTTGCTAAGTTATACAGAATTTAGTAAAAACTAAATGGTTATCTTTCTTCAGAGGTAGCTAATTGGGTTCTATTGTATTTAATTTAGTAATTAATATGAATGAACAAAAGACTGGTAACTATGAAGAAGAGCGTTCAATATGAGACTCTTTCAAGATTGACTGACCACAAATACTGAAAAATTATTGAACAAATACACGAGTGGGATAATGTAGAAAAGAATTCCGGTTGATATATTCAAAGATAACATTAGTCACAGGGGTAAACCTACGTCACAAGTCTGGTTATTTAATTTGTAGTTAGTGAATGTAAGTGTGATAACTTTACACTAACGTCTTTGTACTTCAGTTCGGAAGACTCTTTCCAGTATGTCTGTCCTTCCGTCCGGTACTCTTAGCTTAACCCTATATTGATCGACAAGGAGCCATCATAGATGACGTTTCCAACAAAGGTATTCCAACGAGGCGCAGACTTTATTTTTTTTTTTTAGATCCTTACAGGGGTTTTGCTTCTTAGCGAAATTTGTGTATTTACAGAAAAGTAAAATGTAACCTTACAGTACATGTATGAAAAAAATTAGAATATCCACTGCCCTAAGAGAATTACTGGCAGTCTCAAAAGCTAAAATTAGAAATAAGTTTTTGGAGCAACAGAAAATTCTATTAGGGTATTGAAGCATTTACCGCATCCACCCAGGTGTAAGTTATGCAGTGCAACTGCTCTTGTTGCTGTCATTGAACTTAAGGATAAATTATTTTCTTTCTATGTTAAAACGTATGGCTATACGGAGACGTTTTATACTGCAAAGCAGTTGTATTATTGCTAGAAACAATGTGAGACACACAAGGGGAGATGAATGAGTCATCGAAAGAAGCTACACTCAAGAAATTCATTAAAAGTAAATTCTCAAATACCTAGAGTGTATACTTGTAATTTAATTCCGGCATTTTCATGGTATTTTTTCAATGAAGCATTGTGATTATTGTAAGTTTCAGAATAGGGCTCACGACTGCATTTGTTTGCTTATCTTCGTTTCGCCGGGGGACTAGGTATAAAATACTAAAGGTACCAATAAGCGTACCATAACCGTTACGCCTGTACCACTAAGTACCTTATGTATAACTTCTCTAACTATGATATATGCCACTCCATACGTTGGAGTATTCCGCTATCTTAATACAGTTGAGGCTTGCTCATGCTTTCATATTCTCTTGGTTGCCACGTACCTTCACCTGGGATTTGGACCTACATTGGGTACCAAGTAATAGAACATCAGGTACTATTACGTATCTAATGGCCGTAGGTACCAGATGCCTGGTGGTGTAGC
This sequence comes from Parhyale hawaiensis, assembly GCA_001587735.2. Classification (NCBI taxonomy): domain Eukaryota; kingdom Metazoa; phylum Arthropoda; class Malacostraca; order Amphipoda; family Hyalidae; genus Parhyale; species Parhyale hawaiensis. The sequence goes on along the minus strand of LQNS02277602.1, from coordinate 26,681,068 downwards.
AAGTGTACCATGTGATAAATGTACTATATGGGATCATTGTAGGTATTTACCTTGGAGATACCAAGTCTATGGTCGTGTAAGAAATACCAGCTGGGTTGAAATTATTTTGGTGTCCGACTAAATGATCCGAAAAATGTGTGTTTTGGAAAACAGTAAAACATTACCATGAGCCTGGTTCTGCAGTAAATACCTGGTTTGAAGGGAACAAGGATGTAATGTGTATGCCATTGATGCCAGGTAGCACGTTTCTTGCACTAGGTAACTTGCTAGTTCGCCAAGCGCTTCACCAGAAACTAGAACCCTAGTTCACGGCTGCTGGAAGTAACATTCGCTTGTCCCTCAGCTTGTCTAACTTGGTGGCATCTAAGTTTGGCAGAAGTGTTTGGTGAGGTGGGTGGCAGTAAGAGAAACCGCTGTACAGATTATTATTATTAAGTCTTTAGCTATAAACCGTTGTTATCACCAAGCCAAGCGGTACTTTTCATTATGAGAAATCAATAAATGACTTCGCTTCGCTTAGATATTATTTTCCTTTCCATCACTTTCAGGCTATCGGGGAAATCAGTTACATAACAGATAATGCTATTTTCTTCAAGTCTATCGCACAGTCAGTTTTCTGAATTAAGAGATCATCTACTGACAAGGCGAGGTCGAGTTAACCTAAACTCAAAATTTTAATTTCTCTAGAACGTCAAACTGTTGATTGTGGATCGAGTTTAAAGAAATAAGCTCAAACCGATTATTCCTGAGATAATCAAAAACTCAGCCCCGGAGTTTTTCTCTAGTCTCAAGCGACTAATTTTGCAAAAATATCCAAAGTAAAGAAACTAACAGATCTGCCTAGAGTTTGGGACATGCCGAAGTACGCAAGAGCTAAAATTAAGTCGTTCTAACAGTGCCGATCGATATGTTTATACCACATTTTTAATAACAATAATAATAAAGGACGGTGCAGCATATGTCAACACTTTCATGCGGTTCACTATGTTGGAAGTAACATTGATTATTGTCAAAAAGATACACACATGGGCATCGATAATCTAATCTACTAAACCTTTATTCATCTGATACTCAGCATTTCTAAAGTTTTTCTTTTATTTGATAGTTTCTTTGTCAGAGAAAATATTTCCTACTAGTTATAGCAACTCATTCACGCATACCATCTCTTTCAAAGCCGTAACTCATCGACTGGTTACTAAAGATGTACTCAACATCAGAAGTACTAGGTGAAACATTTGATAACTGCTATAACTGAAAATGTTATTTGGAATTGTCTTCAGTAAAGAGTAGGTGCACTATATGAACTACTAGAGAGTGGATCCACCTATCTTTGGATGGAATCAAACACCATGGTAAATTTTTTTTTGGAGGAATAAACATACTTATGCGGCAAGTCTGATCTGTCAGAAAGTAAGCGGACAGGGAGCCCTAATAATATTATTATTGATAACGCCCAATATGTGCAAGGAATAGATCGTGTTGAAAATTCTGCCAGTGAGTGGTCACGATCGTCATCAAAATTTAGCAAAATAATTTTGTTACATCAATGATTTTCCTGACAATATGCAGTATACCTTTTTGCGATTGCGATTTGAACTATCTTCTCTTTGGTTTCAACAGTTAAGCCTAATATCACCAATAATGCGTTTGCTTTCAGCAAACTTCAAGTGAATCTAACCTAGACAGTAAAACCATTCAACTATGTGCATATCTGCAATTGCTTTCAATAAGGTAATGAAACATTAAACATTCAGAAATATTTACTCAACAATCGGCAAAACCATTAAAATATGTACAAATATGTATTTATTATACACTAGTTAGCATACTACGTACCTAATTGTTATTGTACGAGTATATATAAACAAATTCAGACAATATGGAGACCGTAAATAAACGCATTACGATATATAGTTGAGCTAAGTTCCGCTTCGCATGACAAGTCCTCATTGCAGATATGTCGGTGCGCTCAATATCCCGAACCAGGTAAGAGTTGGCATGGCGACAGTTTTCCTGCACTAGCTTCAGGTCGCACTTGAACACCGACAGAGAAACAATTTTCAATAGGATTAAGAAACGGAGAATCGAGTGGTAGGCACTTGAAATGAAGGTTGGGGTAGATTACAGCAATTCTACAGTGCACTGGTTCGTTATCGAGGATAATAACCGCGTCTCTCTCTCCCAGAACTTGTTCCGGAATTACTGTAAAGCCATTAAAAGTATCCTTAGTCCCAGATTTATTTCGTGGTACAGAACTCCAGTGTGTTCTGCAATTGCGGGTAAGACGGTCACATTCCTCCCTCGCGGGCCACCTACCATAGGATTCTCTCTCTCGCCACATCTTGCTCTGCCGTGCGTTCTGTTGGTCCATAAATTAAATCTGGTGTCATCTCTGTACACTTTCAGCTGCTGTGGACCCTGACCCTCAAGATCAACGTTTGATTTAATTATATTGCAGATTGTTTATTGTGTTACAGACTGTTGAAAGCTGCTCTTAATTGTATTTGATGTTTGTTCAGATTGTTGGACGCAATTGCAGATTGTTGATATCGAACAGTTTATTGAAAAGTTTTGATGGACTGTTAGAACCAAAATCCATATTGTTATTCTGCAGCGAACGACTGTTGAAAGGTTTTGCAAGTGTTGAAACTAAAGTAAAAGAAGTTCTATCGCAAATTCAAAAAGGTATATTTGTTTAGACAGTGCAAGTCATGTTGAATATATTATAGCGGGAGCAGGGAATAGCTTAAATTAACAGCCGCAACTATGTTGAATTCCATAACCGCCGACACTCTTCTTCCTTAAAGTATTTATCGGAAGAAAAAGGTTAAGGAACGAAGCATCCAAAGTTCTAAGCCAGGCAAGCAGAAATTTAAATTGATTCATCAAGTAGTGAAAAATTTGAACGCTCCCAGTTAAGTGAGATTAGGAAAGAAAATGGTGACTCAGCTGTAACTATTGTAAGTAATAGATAACAATAAATTGCGTCATATCACCCGATCGAAGTATCATTAGTTTAATTAATTCGTTCCTAGCCTAACAATACTTTCGGCCATTCCGTGAGTTCATTTAAACTTTAACCTCTCATGCAGGGAGGCCCAAAATTCTAACTATCAGACTACTTGCTGAAACTCATCATAGTCTTCACAGTGTGCTATTAGTGTTTGGACTTAAAAAACTAATGAAAGTAAAGAAAACCTTCGAATAAGCAACTGTGGTACCCTCGTAGGCCCAAGAACAAACTAAAGCTGAAGGTGTAATTTTTGATATTAGTTGATTGATGTATCACTGAAGTGGCTGGAAGTTCTACGGCTAGTGAAATAGTTAACCCACACATGCGAGTATAATTTAGAGTCGCTTCTTGAGAAACTAATGGAAGCTGAGATGCTAAGCACGATATTTCTTACGAGGAAATTACTTTAGTTATGAATGTTAAAATTAATTGTATACAGTTGTTGAAAAAAAGGAATGGTATTGTGTTGTTGAAAAAAGGGAATGGTATTGTTTACAGCTGGTAATAAGAATTAATATGCTTTTTTGTTGACGATAATTTTTTTTTCGGTTATTGATACAAAATGTTCCATCAATTGTTGATGAAAACTTCTTCTACAGTTGCCAAAAATGAAATGCTTTTTAATCTAACTGTTGCTAATAGAATGATTCGGTATTGTTTTTCATAAAAAAGCTGTTTCATAATCTGTTCAAAACATTTGGCTTGCTGTAGCAAACTGACTGCTACGATACAAAATTGTTTTGTAGGTGTTGAAAACTAAAATGAAACGACTTTTACAGCCTTCTGCGAATATTACTTCTCCGTTTCTGATATTTTTCAGACTGATAGAGTGTAGTGATGGCTGCATGGCTGACAGTAGGGTGAGTGTTCAAGTCCAAATATCTGCCGGGACCAGAGAACAATGTCTGCTCGGTGCACACGGACTTTCAAACTCCTACCGCGGGATTTGTTCTATGCTGTGGGTTGTAGGTGTCTTAAAGCACTCTTATTTTCTTCTTGTTGAGAATAAAAAAGCACAATGTAGTAGGCTCGTAGCGTTGCCAACGCACCATAATTCAAACTATTTTGGGACGGGGTGAGCGTTATCGTTTCATGTACAAATCTTACAACTTTTACTTCGTTAGGAGCGCTATCAGTGCTGGCAGGTACCTTCCTTATCAGCGAACGGATGGACGTTGCAGACTCTAATGAAGAAGAGATATGGGCGACCGTCCCTAGACCTCCACGACTGTTTTTTTGTGTCATTCGTTTTCCTGCGTCGTAGAGAGTGAGTAAGAAACGAAGAGCGATGTTACTGTATTGTTTAATATTCATTGTGCCTATGGTATCTGCAACGACTGTGCCTTTCGGCGACGTTCAGAGTGAACTCCTGGACATGCTCTATGCATTTCCTGGAGAGATAGCGTCCATGAGGACAATTCTGGACCAAGTCCTGGAAGAAGTGAAGTCGGCTCTGGATGACACGGAGGCGGCCAAGTTCAGGATAGCGCAGCAGGAGCTCTCTTTCGGTGCTTGGCGTTCGGAACTTTCGTCGAACCTGCAGGTCTTGACGACATTCTTGACTAGCGAAACGGAGTCGTTGGAAAACAGCTTCTTGGCTATCGAAGGCTCCGTGAACACCTTAGAGGAGGCAAAGGAAAGGATCCGTACCAGGATCGACGACACAGTCCAACAGCTGCACAGCGTGCCTGACAGCAGTGCTGGTGGCGACAATTCTACGGTACGTAGTATGCCTGGCAGTCTTAAATAACGGCGCAGGATTTGCGACGGTATTATATAATCCCAGCCTCTCAGGTTTCTCTTGATACTGATTTTATGTATTAACTAGAACGTCTCGGTGGCGTAAGACCATCACCCGCGGTAGGGGACAATTTCAACGAAGTCATTTGTGATGAACGAGGCTAGGGCACGAGGCTATTCAATGATAACAAGGAAAAAAATAGAACGCCCGTGCTCTAGACGATCTGTCGCGGTGGAGGCACGTTCGCCCAGTGTAGGAAAATTTAACTTCGTCATTTTTGATGGCCAGCTAGGACTAGTTTTTTTTTACATGGGTCACATCTAGGTCCACCCCCAAACTCCCTGCAAAAAATTATGAAGATTGCTCAACTCCTTCGGCCACTTAGTGGGTGTACAGACAAATATACTAATATATGTACTTGAATCTTCAACGAAAACATTAGCACCTCTCTCACTTCGTTCGGCAAGTGTGATATCGTACTCATTATAGGCTACTTATCAATAGTAACACTTTAAAAAATAATTGCTTTAACGAAACCCTCCGTTTATTTACTCATTTGCGCGGTTCAACTTTAACATATATATTATTTACCTTTTCCTTCGTCGATCTTCAACTCAATTTGCGTATTATGAAGCTCAAAGCATAAAAAACTTTTTGCTAAGGAAAATAATGATAGCGCTTCCGACATCTACGCAGCCTCGAAATAAAAAAGTTTTGCCAAAGAGTGGTTCTCTTGCCCTTCAGAGAATGACTTACCTCAAAATAATGCTTCTTATCGGGATGGAGAGACCAACCGACCAATTAAGAAGCTGTATATCATTGTATAATGGGGTTAACAAAGGCTATGGGCGCCGCCAATTTCATCACGGGAAGACTGTGCATTCGTCCGTAAAACATTGACTTCGGAACGACTCAACTCTGTTCGCCAAGAACTGCTTTTGACAAGATTTTTAATAATTCGTCCGGTAAACTTCAACTTCGACAAAACTCAAACTCTATTCGGCATTTATCGATTTTAGCAAGACTTTAAATAAGTTCGGCAAACATTGTTCCCAAAATTTCATTTCTCAGTTAAGAGTAGTCTGGCACTGCAACAAAGAAGTGCTTACTCTATCGAATTCGCTTTAAAGTTGTCAAAAACAAATTGTTTTTATAGAATAAGGACGTCAGTGTTATAGAAACAGACGCGCGATGGTTATCATTACTCAGTGTAGTTGATATTATGTGTGCTCTTTATATAGTTTGGTCATTTTTCCCCAGGATGAAATCGACATTAATTGGAAGTGACATCACATGGGACGGGGTCCACATAAAAGACTTCGATATCACTGAAGCTTAAATGTTGATATTATAACACTTTTAGCATGAATATGCAGCTGCGAACAGTGAAGCGGACTGATGCTTTCACTATCCTGAGCAGCCGGTGGACTGCTCGGAGGTAACCACCGGGCAGGATGGTGTCTACACCATATACCCAGAGGGGTCCCCTGTGAGGGTGTACTGTGATGAGACGACCCAGGGCGGTGGATGGACGGTCTTCCTCCGTCGCCAGAGGCAGTCGCCTCAGCTCGACTTCAGGAAGACGTTTTCTGCTTACGCTGAGGGTTTCGGGGATCCTGAAGGAGAGTACTGGCTCGGTAAGTAACTATTGCGTTTGCTGAAACGTTCATTGTGACCATACTGGCTAAGTTAGTAATTCTTGTGTTGTAAAGAGAATTTTCAATGCTGCCAAACAAGGAGTATTAGCACGATTAGAGGATAGTTCCAAGCGGTCCTGAAGCATGCATTAGGAAGGTGTTTGAGATTCTACAAAGACAGAATATTGCAATTTTTTGTCTATGTAGAAATTCAAAAACTGCAAGTGTTTCCATTTGTCCAATTTGACTGGGCGTCTTAAGCCCTGCGCCCACGTAACAACTTTCGTTGCCTCTAGCAGTCTAGAGTCAACTCAATTAATCCGACTGCGTAGTCGTGGCCGTGACTTCAGCATGACTGCATGACGTCTATAAACATCGTGCACTAATTCTCAATCTATCAATCTTTGTGGACTTGAAGTGCCTATAGTAAGGAGCGTGATCTGAAAGTGCACAATTGCCACTTGCTATGGTGTAACCGAGATATTCCGAAATATCCCATAATTTTGTAAACAGGTAAATTTTGCGCAAGCTGAAGCCGTGCTGCGGTTACGTAAACGGATTAGTTAAGTTGCTTCTAGGCTGCTGGCAGGAACAAAATGTGTTACGCTGACAGCGGGCTTTAGGTGGCTATTCTAAGCGGTCACGAAGCAATGCCTCGTTTGGCTCTGCGTTAGATATTTACCCAGAAAAAAAAAACTGTCAAATATTTTTTGAGTCTTCCATATAGTTTGCAGTTGCTCTTAAAAGGTATACAGGTTCTGTAGGAATTTTTTCATAGTTACGAAGTAACTGTTTGTTTTAAAATAATTGCATAAATGCTTTTTGTGCTGTGTAGTGCCGCCATACCTATTGGTGATACTATGTGTGATGGTATTTGGGCAATCGGGTGAGGTAGTGTTCGGCCATGTGGATCTTTCATCGGGAAGCAGTAACTGCATTTCCCATTTGCCTCGCTTTACTTGAATAAGCTGTGATATTCGTAGAAACATAATTATATTTTGTTTTGCTTCTCGTGCGAGGGTGATCGTTGGGTAGCAAGCACTGTTGCGGAGCCGGTTCGGTTAACTCGTTTGGTATGTGGTGGCACTGAGTCATGTAAATAAGGTTGTGAATTTGTAGCTGTAGTGTTCCGGGAAGTGAATGTGTACAGAATTTTTACTGTAAGCTGTAATATAATAATCCAAGAACACCTTCCGCCTGTGGAGGGATAAATGTTAGATAAATAAATTTTACACTAGTGCACTGCACTTGTATTGTAATAGAACTATTGCTATATGAATACTTTCCTACGGGGAGAAATAATTGTTTTTGAATTTGAACTGAATTTGAAATTAACATGTGTTAGTTGAGTCACAACATACCAATGTGTGAACCTATTGCTACCACAGACATAGAGCGTTGTACAAAATATAGATTGTGAAGTAGAATAGTGCTATAAATTTGCTCCGTAATCTGTAAGGCTCATTGCGATAACGTTTTTTTTACATTAGTTTACTGAACAAGTATTGTAATAGTATTATTGTATGAAAACCTTCCTACGGGGAGAAGAATACGAGTTTATTATTTTGCACACTTAGTCCTGCACCAGACTTCCACTAATTTGAACCACCGATACGAAGACTCACCTACTGTGTGAGCAATGAAATGATTAAAATCTTTTGATGATTCGATGGTGGCAGTGACACGTAGTTAATCATCATTTACCGCCTGTGAATTTTGTTTCAATAGTGCGGCTTTTATTTGAACAAGAAAGTGAAACTTTTCCAAATAGAGCGCTCTGAGTTGTGTTCTGATTAACATTTTGAGAAACATTAGCCAAACAAGCAATCGAACAGACCGATCATCACCAGAATTTGGTCATTCGTGTCATTTAACATTTCAACCCCTACAAGTCCTCAAAATTTCGTAAAGATCCATCTATAACTGTTTGAATTGTTAGAATTATGCTGCAAAGAAAATAAAAAAAAAGAGGCAGACAAACAACGCACGGATCTGTACAAAAAAAAATAATCATCTGTTCCTCCGCACATGCCTAACAATCCTTGCACATTTTACAAAGATCCATCCATAACTTTTAGAGACATTTTGGTGACAGACGGACAAACACTCAAACTCGAGGAAAACATAACCTCCTTCATTGTCGGAGGTAGTTAACAGTTAGCGGTGACCCTGGGTGCCCACCTCTCTAAACTAACACTTTCCACATGAGCTGTTCGATTGCTCGGGGACGCCAGTAGACGGGACAGGGTCTGTACCAAAGCCTATAACGACAGTAGCAGAGGGGGTTACTTTTAGAATCGTCCAGCAAATTCGAGTGGAATGTATCGGCTTGATAATTCTCATTCCACACAGAGACGCTAAGACTGCTCAGAAAATAGCTGAACGAAGTTAGAGTTTTCTCAATAAATAATAATAATAATAATAATAATAAACTCGTAGTGGCGATAATAATGCTAGAGTTAGCATTAAATCTCATAAAGACAAGCTAAGACTTTGGATTCTCGTGCAAGTGGCGCTGTATGAAGTGTTTTCTAAAAAGGACGCAGGGAATTTGGATCTTAGACTTTCTCAGCACATTTGTGAAGTGAGGCAAGGTCATCCAATTTTGTTTTCAATTTTCACTTTTCGTAACAGCTGTTGGACCCCTCGGTAATGCATAATCACCAATGTCGTTGTTTGGTCTCAACTTTGGTTCATCATAGATTTCACCATACTCTACGTTCCACTCTCAGCCGATATAGATAGTCTTCAATAATACTGTTTTCTAGTTGACGTAGAAACCTACAACAAAAATTAAACTGGTGACGCAAGGAACGCATTTATCGGCAATGAATCCAAACTCATCACCATAGGCAATCGGTGGCAGACAACACTATTTCTTGTAATCATTTTTAGGTAATTATATTGGTGTCACAAGACCCAGTGGCTGTCACACGGACTAATATCATGTATTAATAAATTCGGAGTATCTCTCTGGTACACCTAATCTTCGCATAATCAAGAACGCCAAACTTCTGGTTTGATGTTTCAACGCTTATTTACAAATATTTTATTGCAGAGGTTTTACGGAAACTCCTATTACCTTCAGTAGGACCTTTTTGTAATCATGAGTGTGCCGCCAAGTCTGGTACAGTTTGCATTTCACTTTATTTCTGCACCTTACACCAGGCCTGGACTACCTGCACCAGCTGACCGGCAGCAGGCAGTACGAGTTCCTAGCAAAAATGGCGCGTGGGCAGGAGCGAGCTGCCAGTTACTACGGCCACTTCAGGTACTTAAGTTAAGCTATAAAATGTGTGCCGAACTGCAAAAACGAAGTTCGGCCCCTATGCGGCCCTGCGGCCCATTTTATGCTTTGTGCCCCTACTACATATGTTAATGCTTTCCCGCCCTCTGACCATTTTGAAGTATGAATTAATATGGAGTTCGAATATTTTTGGTAGTGACGAAACAAGTGTGCCGAGTGTATTCGGATTTATTTCTTAAAGAGAATATTAAATTTGTAAGTTTTTTTTCTCAGAGCAGTGATGTTGCTAGCAACATGATCTAACTGTTATCTACCGCTATGGAAATCCTGTTATCCATCACAACTGATAACAAATGCTCGTGTTACCTGGGTATGCTCGTGTTACCTGGGTACAGGGTATACTTTCTAATGTAACTGTGGTTTCCAACCGAGGGTACTCGGACTTTTTGGAGGTGCGACATCAACTTTTATGGAATGCAATATATTAGATAAAAGGAAGTGGCATACAAGAATTTGTTCATAAATTTGGTATCGATTTAATTTTTTACCATCGGATGAGTTTTTAATTTTATTGGTGCTGCGAGAACCTATTACATGTATTCTCGGGATGCCAGGCTTAGACAAGCTTGGGAACCAGTGACGTACAGTGTTGTATATGGAGCTGGAAGCAAGGTACAAATGAGAGGGAGGATTGCATTGTAATGATGACTGAACTTATACTGTATACTCACGACCTGAAAGTTTCAGCTCTCTATTGCAGATATTGATGGTGTGACACTCGAAGAAAGCAATCCCTGTCAATGAAGTGCGTCAGAAGCAGAGATGCGTAGTTTGATGCCTCTGTGCAGCAAGAATTGAACCAATCAACATTCACCACTGTGAGTGCACCGTTTTCTGGTCCAGGAAGAGTGTCGTCCTCCTGAATTTTTTGGACCCAGAGGAACTATCAACTCTGACTGTTACGTTGAAAACGTTAACCAAGCTGAAGGTACGGATTGCCCATGTAAAACCAAAGAAAAGGGAAACATTCCGTTGCAACACGACAGCGCAAGACCAGCGGAATGTGTGAGAATGTTCGGCTGGATGGTGCTGTCTCACGTACCGTATAATCCGGCCTGGTACCGTCAGACTTCTACTTGTTTGGACCTTTGAAGGACACATTACGTGGGCAGAGTTTCCTCGACAACAGCGCCGTAATCGTAGCAGAGGAGAAAGTGAACTACCTACGCAGGCGTTAACTTGTTCGATTGAGGCATCAAGGCTCTCGTTCATCGCTGGCAAAAGGGCATAGAGTATGATGGCGGCTACATAGAAAAATAAATTCTGGATCACAAAAGGTCGCTCATTCTAATGGTTCCACTTCCGTCTTCGCGGCTCTTCAACTTTTTGAGTTCAAAATAGGAGTTATGAGCCTGCTTCTAGAAGGACCCTCGTAAAACATCACATTATTGGTTCGCATATTTTTGATTGAAGCGGTGCACAGTTGAAGCAATTTTAATTCTTAGCCAACGGCCATTTTTTTTTACTGTAGAGTAATTGTAGACTTTTAGAGGAAAAGTACATTGCATGAACAAGCTGTTTGCTGCGTGGTACAGCCATAAGTAACTTAAATCGCATGTTGTGATCTTAGTGTCCTCTTGTGGTCCTCATGAAATAAGCTACAATAGCATGAAGAACTGAGACCTTCACTATGTGAAGAGATTAGTAATGTAATTGTATGATATTCCTAACAGCGTTGGCCCGTCACCGTACGTGCTGAACGTGTCCGGATACGATCCTGCCCGTAGCGATGGGGGCGACTCGCTCTCGTACCACTCCGGGATGAAGTTCACAACTAAAGACCGAGACCAAGACGGTGCCACTGGTAAGTGATGTATGGGCCAGGACACGTGATGGGTGTTGTCAGGGGTAAGTGATGTATGGGCCAGGACATGTGATGTGTGTTGTCAGATGTAAGTGATGTATGGGCCAGGATACGTGATGTGTGTTGTCAGATGTAAGTGATGTATGGGCCAGGATACGTGATGTGTGCTGCTGCTGAGTTTTTATACAACACTTTGTTAAGCTAAGGCTTTTGCGCACAAATAACCAACTTAAGTTAGAGAGCAGTAAATAGCACAAGTACTGTAGGACATTGAAACTAAAGGGTCATCAGTAATTATTATTTCGGTAATTCAGCCTCTAAACTCTACATGAAGCAATACAAAGCTACAAGCGATCTGTACACATTTAGGAACAGCCAAACCGTTACATAGAACGCCACAACCTATGTCTATCTGACAATTGCTATACTATGAGAAGAACCTTATCCCGAAATCCCAACGCTTTTCCACTCACCAACGGGAAAACTTGCGCTAGCCGCGGTGCAAGGTATATAGGTAGTTCCTCTCTGTGCGTAGCTTTGGTATAGCATATTCTCGGTGTACGCACGGCAACCCTATACTCTGGGCACTGGATATACTGAGATCAGTCTAGATAAAATATTTGCAGCACATACTGGAAGGAAGTTGATGAGACGCATATGTATGTCATAGATAAAGATGGAACTCCATTTACGGAGACAAGTCGGGTATCGAAAACGTTCCCTGCGTACCAAGACCAGCGGTATCGGTGCCTTGTATCAGTAAGCTAATGAATGGCTACATCTGTTGACCTCAGTGCGCCGTCACGCTGGCTAGATTGGGAATAACCAAGCAGGGCGCTGTAGAGTTCATCGGTCTATATAACTCATGGACATGTTTTTGGGTCAACAAGTTGGTGAAAGAAAATCAAATATCTTTGCCAAAAGAAGTTTTGCGAGCTTGATTGATTGGACAACAACTGACTGCACCATACGAATAAAAGAAATAAATTATAGAAATAGTACAGATATAATGACGCTGAGTAAAGCGGGGCACAACACCGTGCAGTATAGCAACAAAACCTTCCCACTAGTCACGGGATTATCAGTATGAATTATTCTAGATTGTATGTCCTAATTTACGCCATGGCTGGGCTACTGTAGTGACCAATAAATGCCACACGAATATTCCTATAAATAATTTCTTTACTCGACATGAAATAACTCGCCTCTGGCAAATACACCAGTGGGCCACTGTGGATATGGTAAAGCTCCGAAATTTGAATTTACTTTAGTAGGTAATCTAATTACGTTTCAAACATTCATTACCTTCAAATACGTAGTTCGCAATCTTCTCATACTGTGAGGGACGTACTGTAAGTCTGTGATCCGTCATTCATCTGTCCGGATGACAAACCCCAAGCACCCTATAGTTTTCTACGTCACTGTCATTTCCTAGTGAGACCCGGGGCATGAAATGAACTTGTCTGCAAGGCTACGAAGTTGTGTGCCTACTAGTCTATCCTATTATTATCAGGCGGCAACTGCGCGGAGTGGAGCAGCGGTGGGGGCTGGTGGTTCAACTATTGCTACATGACTAACCCGACTGGACTGTATGGAGGAGACAAGCCTGCTAGTGAGGCTAGTGACTACTTCCTCGAGTGGCGCAACTGGCAGGGATACCATGCCTACCTGTCGGAGCTCTCCCTCATGATCCGACCTCGCAGGGGATAGTATTTCTGCTGCAGAGATTCACACCGTGGAAATCCTTTGTAGAAACCCAGTGAACTAGAAATGTGGAGATTTTTCATTCGGTCCAAGCTGTTCAACACTTCTTGGATGCTCTCTCTGTTCGTGTGGGATGAAAATAAATAACGTAGGCAATTTGCAAGATTTGTGGAAATGCTGTGGCATGTTATTTTCGGAAACGTGTTACTGCTAAAACTCAACTTCCAAAGCAGTTCGTCAAATCGATTTCCACCTGTTTGATATCAAGTTTTCTCTTCCAAGTTACCATAAAAATGAGAGGAAGTATTCTGGAGCAAAGCCACTGAAAGTTTAGGCTTTCAGTGCAAATCAGGTGCCTATGGCAATTCTAAATCAAGAGCGCTTGCAGTTCCACTGTTGTTCACTGATTTATCGACCCAATTAATTTACAAAGTAAAGTTTGAATCGCATTGCACAACTTCTTTCGCGGTCTTTCACGACCAGTAGCCCTGCTATCATAACAGTCAGATATGCGAACAAGTAGGGTAATGGTTTTCCGTATACAATAAACGGATTTGACAACAACTTAATAAAATGAGAAAATTGATAATATGCGTGAAATCAGATGCTTGTTCAAGACAGTGTTATTGTTGGGGCAACTCTACCGAGCATTGCTTCACAACTATAACTAACAAAGTGATCAGCTACATTGTATGTCAAAATTATAGTGAGTTCATTTCTCCGATCAGTTAGAATATTCCAGACACCTATAGCGGGCTACGATTGACGTGCTGGATTGAAAACTCCGTTTTAAATAAGGTCAGTGTGCCAATTGATGTCATAGTTGATATAGCTTAAAATAAATGACACGTATATATTTTTGCCACACCTAAGAAAACATGAAGTTACGCTGCATTTAGTTTATCTGACGCGCATAAGGGTACAATCGAGCAAGGTTTACCGAGAAAACCAGGGCTATAGCCAAGCTATAGCTGCATGAAGCAAGTGTTTGCATAGCACAGTATCGATAAAAAAACACTTAAGACCTGCTAAACATTTTCCAAAGCATAGAATTTTTTATACTATAATTAATGAAGTTTCCCGCATAAATTTTCATAATTTGCTCTTATTTCAAAGTGAATTATCGATATCTGAGAGCCGTTAGTTCCAAATTAGAGGCGTAAAGATTAAGCTTGATTTAGTGGCATCAAGGATTTTGTAAGGACGTTTTCCGAAGAGAAATTCACGAACAATTTGAAAACATATTTACTTGCAAATATCTATCATTACAGTTAAAAATTTCTGATAGAGTTTAAAATTCCATATGATATTGCTTGATGCGCAGTAAAAACAAACTACTCGTAAATGGAAAAAATACTGACTGAATCTCCAAGCTCAGGATAGTATTCCTGTCACTGTGGCATGTAATCAGTATCGAATCTTTGAAATTCTCATAAAAACAAGCATGAAAGGTGCAGAAAAGTCACGGAAAACAATGGTGAAGGAACTAAATATTAATGTTGTATAATTTCAACGATAAAGTACTTTATGTGAAACTTATGTTTCCTTCAGAACTGGAAAGTCTCTGTTTGCCGACACTGTATTTAGCTCTGGAAAAACCGTTCTCTGTTGGTTTACTATGTATTAACTAATAAAAAAAAGGTAACTGATTTTCACTAGGATTGCTTCACGTTTAGGTGCATTTGTTACTTTTAAGCAAGCGCTCTTTACTTCTTTTTGGTCAATATTTACAAAGAAATACATAATTCATGAACAATTAAAGCGGTTCACTCAATTAAATAAAGTAGTTATGCATGACAATATTGTTGTCACTACCCTGTCCACCAAAAGCAAAATTGAGAGATTGTACATAAAACATGTGAAAAAATGAAGAAGAGCACAGATATAATATCTATGATACGTATATCTATGCTCTAAAATCAGAAGAGTATAATACCTCTTAATGTATAAATTCTTTTTTCCTGTGTGTGTGTACATTATAATTGTTATTACATTTATATTCATACATACCAAAAAGAATATGAATATTTTACAAGCAAACTGCACCTACGAAAACTCTTCAGGATTTTTTTTGTGGTCTCCACTTGTATTCAATACAGCGCAGATTCGAACGATTTACAATCATATATGTTTGGAAAATTCTGGAACGTATCACTGTGAATGTGAATGAGCGGATTGTCGCCAGACTCTCAGAAAGAACTGGAAGGGACCTGTGATATCCGTATCCCAAGCAGAGATGGTGGAAAAGCTGTGGCCACAAAATATTCTAATAGCTTCGCTGTACGGGAAGCAAAATTGCTTAACAAAATGCCTCGGCATATTCGAAACGCCACTGATATCAAAACTGTAGAGTTCAAAAATTTGCTGGATTCACATTTAAGAAGAATACCAGATAGACCA
>LQNS02277602.1:26634078-26645692 GCA_001587735.2 Parhyale hawaiensis | reverse complement strand
GCCAAATTCTCGAAACTAATGAGATGTCTATAATAATTGGGTTTAAATACAGGTAGGCAAAACTCCAGACCAAACGATAACAGAAATTTTAGGCGTGGCTGGAGGGTAACATTAGAATAATTAAAAATGACGCTAACCGGGTTGCAAGAAGTTAGGTTAGAGGATGTGCCTAATTGATTTAGTTTTCTGTTATGGACTGTTTTCGTTTTATCAATAAATTTCCTATTGTTGCGGTAAACAAAATGAATCAGACTGAGACGGTCGAGAAATGAGAAACTAGTTTTGATTTGCGATAAATAATAGCTTGCTTAGGTTGCATGTTTAGTAATATTACTATACTGGGTTTGAATTTCAAGGTCTAAGAGCTTGGACTGCCATGATTTGTACAGTTGACTATTTTGCAATGATTGCCTGTACAGTCGAAACCGAAGAAATTTGGGTATAACCTGGTAGGCTTTGCAACAATGTACAAATTTGAGATCTAATTTGGATTTTTCAAGTTTCTTAGAGAATTTCTCGTATTTTCTGAAAATCGAGATTCCGTGCTGTCCATACCTATTGAATATTGTAGTGGCTATCGAAGAAGCTACCGGGAATCTAATTTTTAAGAGGAAGAGGTAAATTAAGCATAGGACGAGCACTGTACTTGAACGAGATAAAGATCGGCAGTACTGGGAATTATGAATGGGTCGTTCTGGGGTAAGGTCGACAAATTATGAGACGTCGACCACACCTCAGAACAACCCTCCCTAAAAATTGTCGAAAATATAATATATATTGAACTAGAGCTAATATTATAAAACAAATATACGATAGTCGACAAATTTGATAAAAACAATCTTAACGTTTCGGGAAAGATCAGATTCCCATCATCAGAAATTCGAATAAAATGCTAAGATGGAAAGGAATGATTAAAACGAAATTTTACTACGTATGAATTAAGGACAGTGTTTGCCTGGACTTCTCCATAATAGCTTATTTTATATTCTGTTAGTGCATAAACTTTTATCTTTGGTCCAAGGAATGAGGTATCGTTGAATAGCGCATATAGTCCTAGTTTCATGAAACAGCAATATATACATGTAGCTCTTGTTCAATTTGTGCGGCAGATAAATTTATAATTCATGAAGCAGGTGCTTTATTTGGTAGATTTTCCTCAGCTGACGGACTATATCTAACAGATTAATAGCAGCGTTCCAAAGCAATACTCATGCTCGGAGATTTAAGGAGAGGGAGACAGTCTGTCCCAGACCCTGCATCGTCATTTGGTATTTTGCGAACGTCTGGACAGAGACCACAAAGTGTACGCTCTCTGAAGCCTCTCGTACCTACTGAACACCGAAGTGGCCAGCGCCGGCTGATGAGGACGGCAAGAAAAAAAGTGACAGTACGATAGAAGAAGACAAGAGACACGTAAAGAGAAGGCTTACCTAACCGGTAGATCCTAAAATATAATAATTCGCATAAGGAAAGTGTGTATCGGTACAGAAAGAAATGAAAAAAATTCTATGAGAAAGAATCACAATTAATAGTTATGGTGTTAAAAAGCAGCTAATGATCCGACGATGGAAAAACCAATTTCCACGCCCTGTTGGCTATTAAGTCCTGCCTTAAAAATGCTGCGGCCATAATACTTCGAACTTTAAGGAATGAAGCCCAAACACTGCAGAGTTTTTACAATTTCTTTGGGGTTGTTACATTCGTATGAGCCAATAACTAATAGCTTCTTCAAATTGTCAGGGGTGAGATTTTAAACGTTTATCAGCTAAAATATTTCGAAGAACAGAATAACTGTGTTTAACTTCTCTGGAAGTTGGAGGGGCATACAAAAAAGCTGTTAATTCTGTCGGGTTGTAACGACTCTGGTAATTTCCGGTTTTTCTTTCAAGAATGCCTCGAATCTGACGGAGTTCAACGAGTCCTTCGTTGCCAGCATCAACTCATTGACACTTCGATTTGATAGTAGCACTAGTAGTTTCATAGGTAGAACTTAAATGACAAAGGACAGAGTCAAACTCGTTTAATGCCCCATTCATTTTCAATTCACGGGTTTCTAGAATTGCAATATTGTTGATGACACGAGCAAAGTGAGCTTTCACATAGGCCAGGTAGTTTTGACTTCATCACTTTCCGTAATTTCCTGCACAATCTGAAAGGCTGCGGCTTCGTTGGGGTCCATTAGAGATACCACTTGATTGAAGTCGCCGTAGTGGTCTGCATAACAGAGAGCAGCAGATATCCATGTTCCCCAACGAGTCAGAATTGGCTGAGGAGGAAGCGCCAGGTGCGACTTGAGCTCTTTCAAAATGACAGTCCGCGCAGGAGCCTTCAGGAAAATTTCTTCTCATTCGCAATACGACGATTCACTGTCGAAAAAAGACGCCTGACCTCCTCAGAAATCCTGTGGAGTCCATTGACCATACAGGTTACATGTATAATATTGGGATACAGAACCCTAAGGGACTGTGCAGCCTTCTTTATGTACGGAGTTGCATCCGTTGCGAAAGCAGGGCAGTCGTACGAGATTTCATGGGGTCATGCTAATTCCCCGCTAACAAACGACGTAGGATCAACGTGGCGAGCTGTGGCTCGACGTGGACTCCAGATAACGTTGTTAGCACTTCGTATCACAACGTGCTAACAACGTGCTGGGCACGTCCTTAGCACCTTGCGCTTGGCGGTCCCTCAGTACGTTGTGATACGACGTGCTAACAACGTTTTCAGCTCTGAATTGACATTGTCAAGTAGCTATGAAAATTGTCACAACGTTGTCAGCACGTTGTCTCGGGTCTCAAACGACCTGATATCTACGTAGAATCAACGTCAACTTGTTAGCTGGGTTGCATCGAAGTATTGATGAGTTGGACAGTCGTAGTGCCGTTTGCATGCTCAACGATGCCGAGGTTAAAAGGAAAAATTTCACCGGCTACGTCCAACCGGAGGACTCCAACTATTACCATAGGTTGGCAATAGCACGCCCCTTGGTATATGTGGTTTCATCGATGGATACCCAGATTCTCTTCCCTTTGATGGCTTCACGGATTGCCTTGATGACATTTTCATAAGAAGACTTGATGTATCTGTTCAACCAATATTCTTTTTTCCCACTACCGGTGCACTAATTATGAAAAGCAAAACATTAACGATTGGGCGCTCTTCTTTAATTAGGCATATGCACATATTCCTTACCTTCTATGTCTTGAATTCACCGTCACAAACTTGTTTCTGGAAGTGATCTTTAGTTTGTCACCAACATTAACAAAAACACCTCTAGAATCGGTAACGCAAGGATCAACCACTTCTTTGGCAGTTTTCACTTTCTTAGGCATAGCTAGGTGTTTTAATGAAGATAAGGAAAGTTGTTAATTGCAAGGAGACGTATTGAGAACTAGAGCTAAACGAACAAGGAACCGGAAGTGTGCAGTCATTGTTTCATCTACGTATATGCAGTTATTGTTCAAAGGCATATTTTTTATGCCCTTATCCATAAGGGAATATTTTTATGCTATTATACATAAAGGCATATTGTTTTTATGCTTTTAATGCCCTTTCAAAATTATGCTTAAATCCGGTCTCCAGTAAAAATACACTAATATAAAGACTTTAGCCCCGCAAGAGTCTTAGTTGAATGATATGCCTCTCAAAAATATTATTCGAGAGTCGTTCCAAAAATAATGCCTCCTTTTATTTTTGTATTAAGCCAGAAAAGATCCGAGGACACTACAAATTGTTATGGTGAATGAACTTGTGTATTTATGACCTGAAAGTTTCACTTCTTCATCATAGACTCTTCTAACCCAATCGAACTCACAACATTAGTGTCCCTCTGCATCCATAGAACAAGACCCAGCCTTAACATTATGACTTCGGCTATACCCCATCACACAATCCACAATTAGTCTCACATCCGCTGACTGTACCGGCACTGGCATCCGGCCCCTCCAAAGTTACTTTGTTCATTCGAGTTTTAGACTTTCCCCCGACAGAACCTAGGCTCCCCTCTATAATCGAAATAAATGAATACTTTTAGACGTCCCGCATACATTATTTTATCTTTTTGGTTTTGATGATGGGAGATGAACTGGACGTTTGCCAAAGTTAGCGGCCATCTAGTGCGACGTGTACTGTGTATACCTAGAGGACCAAAATGTTGTTTTTAGCCGTAAACTGTTGAATATTATTTCAAAATGTCACAGAGATTAATTATTTTTATCAGAAGATAGGATCTCACAACAACAAAATTAGACATGCGACGGGAAGACACGACTTTGTGCATGAAGGAACTCTGCGCTCCATCAATCTCTGATAGTAGCGTCTCAAACGGAAAAAGAATCTAGCGATTGATCGGTAAGACACGAGTGATTCTTCTAATTTTCAATTAAAACACGAACAGCAAGAAAGAAGAAGGTACATTTGCAACTAAACGTAAAACAATTACCCTCAACAACAAATGACTAGCTAGTAAGCGGACAGGCAATCCTCGTTTATGCGCTAATTAGCACCTAGGCGTTACCCATACAGCGACCGCTTCCGCTTTTATACAGTGGACTGTTAAAAGAAACTGAGTTGTGACAGGCCTGTCCAGTGTCCAGTACTACTGCCCCCGCACAAAAAAATAAACAAATAAATAAATAATAATAAAAAAAATATTTCTTTAAAATTGTCTTTAGCAAAAGTAATTAGTAAAGGCATTACTTGTAAAGTGATAAAATAAAATTCGCGCCAATAAACGGTTGAATCTTAACTGCTGGTAGTGTGCCTCTAACCTCCATCTAAATTTTCTTTGCAGTTTAGTCAGTGAAAGTCTGTCCAAGTAATGCTTTAATTAATCCCTGCAAGGCTGCACTATGCTGGGTGGAAATTCCTTAAGACATTGATCGGATCATTGCTATTTTCTTCACAAATTGTAAAGTCGCTCTCCCTGAATCCTGATGCCTTGAGACTCGCTCATCAGTTTGTATGCTGCAGTGCGCGCTTCGAGACCACACGATATAAAACAACATAATAAACAAAAATGTTTTAGAGCTCAGCAGTGCGGTAAAACATGCCATTCCGTAATAAACACTGTTGTACAAATTCACTGATATCCTAAAAATGCCGATTTCATTAAAAAAACATGAGTATCTTAAAATCTGAACTATTGCTGTAAAAAAAACAACGCGAGCAACATGATAACACCGATGTCATACGAACATTAACTCTTTAAACGCACCCATGTCGTAAAGACGACGTTGTTTTTGACTCACCGAAAGTGTAACAAGAAGTTTTCATCAAAACCAGCCAAGACCTTTTTCCTATCTATTATGCATGGACGAAGTGTGCGTACAACTTACCGCACAGGACTCTCTTGCCCTTGGTCATACAGCCCCACTCGGGGAATTGAAGTCTCGGTCCGGTCTTCATGCAGCCGGCCACTTGCCCCTGAACATTAAAATCATTGTGAGTCAGGCGGAGAAATTATGTATAATAATGTTGCTCAGTGGCTATCAAAGTACCAAGTTATGAAGTTTTCATTAATTGAAATATCGCGGAACCGGCATAGAATTTGCAGTTGTGTTTGAAATCATATTTAGTCACGGGTATTATAATAACCACTATCTCTTTGTTTAAAACCTTGTAATATTGCTTGCCAAAAAACGAAAATATGATTTTTACGCTGTCGTCACAACAATAACAAACAAAATTATTGAAAATAAACTAATTTTGTTAAATCTCGTAATACAACTAAGAAGAAAAAGTAGACGACATTATAGAACATTGACAAAATTCTGGGGTTTTTACCCAACATCAGAACTTCTGAAAAAAAACTAGTAGAAAACTTAGAACCAGCGGTAGATGCATGCATAGAATTTCTATAAAGTTAGTAAATTCCTAAGGTCAATAAATGTCAAGAATCATACATAATCTATATTTTTATTATTTTAAAAAGTTTTTCAGTGAAAGTTTCCTAATAAATGGATTACTTTCAAGCTTAATGTTTATCAACATCATTAAATGATATTGCAGAAATTATCGTCTCTTTATGGTTTATTATTAAATATCGCAATGATCTCAGTTGGAGACATTTCTCCAACTTTGAAGATTAGATTTATGTCCCATCAGCTACAATTTCTCCGCTCATTTTAGTGCAACAACTCATGTAATTATTATTATTTCTCAAGACTAATATTTCATTCAACACGGGAACCCTTTGTATATAAGTGAACATTAGATAATGACCAGAACTGGAGCATTTTTGTTATCGACCGTATAAGTAAGAAATTCGCCCTTGTCAATAACAGTTTCGATTTTCACTGTTTTGAATCGAGACACTAGCCAGTAAAGGATTTTTTTTGGTCAAAAATAGCTTTTGTTGGACTATATACTATTTTTAATGCCAATTCTAAACCTGCCGTTATATTTTTTTCATCACGTAGATTTTTTGTGAAGTCAATGTTTTTTTTTTGCATTTGTTTCAGATTTATATATCTATACAAATAATGGTTTTACAATAGCAGCTTATAAAGTAAAAGGTATTTTATGAATGCGACATTATGGCCGGGGTTAGATTACAACAAAAACACAGCAACGAGGCGAACATAAAGAAATTATACACCCTAAAATATTGTTGCCATATACGAGACCACGATAAATCATGGGCGCCGCATCGGGTCCGTTCTGGTTGTTCAAATGAATTAAAGAAGTGGATTAACGCAAGCCAAACTTCAATGCCATTGGCAATGCCATGACATGGAGACTGCCAACATATCATGATGATGATGATTGAATATTTTTATAGTGTGAACTCAGTGGGGTTTCGTACTAAGATCAAGCACAAGGTCAATAATTCGCATATAGAGTTTGCACGTACACCATTAAAACATGATGGTTGGCCGTTACAATTCCCCAAATGACTGGGTAAATTCCACCGTAGATGACATGGTAAGTATTGATCGTGCAACGTGCTTTTCCAGACCTTCTGCATAACCAGAGTACAGTTCTGAAGGTAGAAATTCAGATTCTAAATGCCTCGGCCAGCGGCCGTTGGATGGTCTTGTTTGAGAGTTGCAGTATGCCCGTTTAAAGCAAAACAGAATTCCTTTTTTTCAAGGCTAAGGAAAATTGAATTACATGAATTTAAATTTCTTAAGGCTACTAGAAGGCCCAGCCGGCGAAAATGATAATAAAAATTTGTTTTTGGGGTTTATTGTTCATGCTCTAAGCATAAGTGTTGCAGTAAAATACCTAGTTCTCATACCAGCAGGCGTGATATTTCATTAAAGAAACGCAAGTTGTATCTATGGGAGATTGCGAGAGAAAAATATCTCTCGTTCAAGGTAAGACTTAAATATTAGTGTTGAAATGGTCTGAAGTTGAGCAACACCAAGAGAATATATGTAGTTCAATGAAAGGAATTCACCAGAAATGCTCAGAGCTCACTGTAACCTGGATATCAGGCGATAGTTGAACCTTTATTATAGGGGCAAAATTTGGTTGCAATGCAAATTGAATATAATTTAGCCTCTGTTCAGCGTGAAGTTTCAACCGCTATGAAGAGATTCAACTAAGGAATGTACTGTATAAACTAAAAGGATTATACACGAAAAAAATGATAACTCCAATCAAGACTGAGTCTCTGCATCTGCTACGATGAAATTTAGCTAAAAAGGATGCGAAATAACTTATGCCTCATAGGATCAAAGACTCTATCAAAGATGCCACGTTTCATCTACCACGCTCAGAAGAAAAATAATAATCGACATATCAAATATTACCGAGCTAATTTCCAAAGAGAAGCGAGATTCAGAAAATACAGTATTTCTACTTTTGAGCTTACACTATATTTCGGAAGTTAAAATAATAATAATGTTTGTTGAGACAAAAAAGAAGCGTAGAACAAGTTGATACAATTGATAAAAAAGCGTTAGTAGAACATGAATTTGTAGATAATTGTCGTCAAACCCATGGGTTTGATGACAATTATCTACAAATTCATGTTCTACCAACACTCTTTTACCGATTGTATCAACTTGTTTTATGCTTCTTTTTGTCTCAATAAACATTATTATTATTAAGTTATATTTGTCACAGTAATTCCACAAGGGCTGACATTTTATGTTTCTCAACTTGTTTTTCAGTAGATGATTTTTATCCTATCTAAATCTTCAATAGCGTGACGGAGGGAAGAACCAACAGTGGAGCAAGCCCGGGGCAAGCGATCAACAACTGAGAATTATTATGTAGAGTATAGAGGATTACCGAAAGTGATTCTTAGCTTGACTGCATTCGTTTTGGTAAAAAGCCTTTTCTGTGATTGATATGATTTTACAGGTCAATTTACAGTCATGTCTCAGACTCTCTTGATATCTGACTGGCGCCTCGTTATTAATTCCTCTCAGAGAAGTCTGAGAGCAATTCTTCATAATATTGTTAAAAAATGGTGACATCTAACTGGCGCCTGTTTCTTAATTCTTCACATAGAAGCCTGACAGCAATGTTGTTAATAATGCTGAAAATACCATCCGTTCACATTGCTCACTTTCTCCATCTGATAGAGACATACAACAATACGGAAGTATCTCTCAAGTTACATTCAGTTAAATATGATCGTCATTAATTACAGAAACATCTGGGGAGATCTTGCAGCTGGGAAGGCTCATGTGTATGCGATCAAGACGCAAATTTTTCTTGTTTCTTTTGTCTCTGGGACAGTCGTGATACTGCGGAACATCATATTAGAAGTGACTGGTCACTTAATAAGGTATCCATATGTCCCAGGTGCAAGCAGTATCCAGTCTGTCTCTTTAGTGGGCAAAAATAAAAACGTTTCAACCACCTCTCCATGCACATTAAATATGACTCAAAGAAGAGTTCTGTAACAAAAATAACAATAATAATAATAATTACTAAGTCTCTTCTGCAGGGTTCCAAGACCATTCTAGGAAATTTCTGAAGGTTAGCGCAATAAAATTGAAGAGAGGCATTTTTTGTGTATTATGCTCTAGATGAGAAAATTTCAAAGCCGTGTATGTAAAAAATTATGCTAAAACGGATATAAAACCAAATTTTAATTCACCACAAAAACATCGCAGTAAATTGTCTATTTACACAAGCTAGGACTTGTGATAACATGAGTGGTTAATAGAAAGGGTTAGGTTACGACGGATTCATTAAAGAATTTAATTATATTTACTTACACGATTGCATTCCTGTAATATCTCCGTAAGTTTTAACCAATACTTCAGGAACTTTGCGTAAATCTAGAGGCATGTTGTTGCTCGAAACGTCAGCAATACTAGAGAGCATTCTGAGAGCGCATACCTCCGCCAAGCAAGGCAACGGTAATGAAATATTTGAATTGGTTCTGAAACAATAATTTTATTTCTATCAACACCAAAATCTAATCATTTATGCCTTTCAATAGTATTAACAGTTTCTGTAAATTTTGTGAAGATCCGTTCGTAACTTTTTCAGTTATGCCCCTAACAAACATTATGACAAACATAAGTCAAACACACAAACGGACCATCCGATCATCACTAAAATTTAATCATTTGTCTTTTAGCATTACCAACAAGTCCTGTAAATTTCAAAATGATCCATCCATAATTTTTTCAGTTATTGTGCTAACAAGCATAAAATCAAACACAGCGACAAACACACGAAAGAACAAACAGATCATCAGGAAAATTTGGCTATGAACTCTTCGTAATACACCTGACAACCAATGTAAATTTCATAAAAACTGTTTGAGTTAAGATATTTAGAAAAAATGAGGCAGACAAACAAACAAACAGACGGATGGACGGATCTTGACCAAAAGTTAATCATCTGTTACTGTTAACATGCCTAACTATCCCCGTAAATTTCGTAAAGTTCCGCTCGTAACTTTTTGAGTAATTTTGGTGACACACAAATAGACCTAAGACAGACAAACACGACAAAAACATAACCTCATTGGTGGAAGTAATTCTTAAGTAAAAGAGCAGCTAAATAAAAAAAAGAGCTCTGTCTGAACTCAGAGATTCTCACCTGATTTTCAACGGTCTTCCAGATGGGCTCGCCGCCCCAGAATCTTTTCTCGAAACTCGTGGGCTTCCCTGGCCCGAACGTGGCGTTGAAGACCGGGTCTGTGAAGCGGTTAGCGATGATACCGTGCGCCGGGGGTACTAAGCCCTGCAACAGAAGCAACATGAAGCGTAGTGCAGGGGACACACTATGCATTCGCTCGCACTACCTATTTGATGGGAGGATTTGTAGTTCGAACGCCGTTTGTGCTACCGTTTCTATATTGTCGACTTTAAAAATGTATTGAAGCGACGTGCAAACTGTACATGCTCGCATCTAGTTGCGCGTACAACTTTATATGTAGTGTGGTTCCGGTATGCGGAGGTGATGAACTGTATGCGGCTCAACAAAGATGCTAGCCTGGTATAGACAAGTTCTGTACTTATGTAACAAATACTGCAAAGCAGGCCCTTTGCGTTCAAGTTGAAATAGAAGTTCTCTCGAATTCAGTAACGCGTCTTCGCATTAACTACATTACTACTGGTTTAGATCGCACTGTTAACGAAGTCAAGTAACTAAGTATTGCACTGTGTATCATGTACGTACGTCTCCGCTGGTCTCTGGTTTGTGATATTCTACGTAAAATTAAGATTGCTCCTTTTCTCAAAATCGATTAATTATTAAAGTCTAACAGTAACTATACAAGAACTATGATCACAACTGATATCTACCTTTTGAACTTCGAAATTATTAACATGAAAAACGTTACACCAGCTATTTCGACGTTTTTTGAGGGCAAAATTGCTAAGTAATAGCAACACTATGATGTGGCGAACACAGCGGTGATCATATGATACCTTACAAACGTCTGAACTCGGGTATATCTTAGTTCATGTTACAAATCATATCTTTTTATTTGAGCATCCTTGGGTGATCTTCCTAATTAATGAGTCTTTACAGTTGCATCATTCCTTCACCGATGGCATAGACTTGTGGTATTTAGTTTGTTTCCTAGTTTAATTTCATACACTATTTGTAGATGCTCAGAAACTGCTCAACTGTACCTTTAATATAGGCCTATATGTACTTTTTCTTTGCCTTATCGGTCACAAAGTTCAAGGAAAACTTCTTGGTAGCCTAACCGTTGCATGCACTGGGCTTTCACGGGGAGGCTGTTTATGAAGCGGCCTGCAATAGTATTCTAATCAACGTAAAGCGCTCTCTCCCGTAGGCTAAGTGAAAAAATCCCATATTGAATTATCATTTTCCAGCAAGTAAATCTTTTTGCCAGGAATTATTCATGAATAATTAAACAGAATTTGTTCCACATTTGCACTGTTAAACTATGCTCATCAACAGTACAGTGTATCAACAAGATACACACCGAGTGCTGCAGAATTTACTCCCAGTTTATTTTTTTTTATGTTCTAAAGTGGGTTAATTATGGATAGGTACCTTGAGTGCTTGAAGCACTAAATGGGGTTAATTATGGATAGGTACCTTGAGTGCTTGAAGCACTAAATTGGGTTAATTATGGATAGGTACCTTGAGTGCTTGAAGCACTAAATTGGGTTAACTATGGATAGGTACCTTCAGTGCTTGAAGCACTAAATTGGGTTAACTATGG
>LQNS02277602.1:26595464-26630605 GCA_001587735.2 Parhyale hawaiensis | reverse complement strand
AATAATAAATAACTTTTATTGAGAACACAATGGGTTCACAAAATACTATGTGAACTACGTCCCTGTACATGTATTTTTCTACTAATTTGCTAGTAATTTTATACGAGACGGGTCGGATATCTGGAAACTCATTCTGCACTTCTCGGTTTCCTAATAAGTTCTTGTATAATAAAGACGGACGAAACTTTACTCCAGCAAGACTGTTTAATTTCTAGTCTCATAGCATATACCAGGTGCTTGGAAAACCAACTTTGCGTATCTCTATTATTAAATAACTATAGTATATTCAGTGGGATGCATAAGCATCTCGGTAAGGAAACTCTACACCGCTAAGACTGTTTTTCTTTCAGTCTCATGCGAAATACCGGGTGCTTGGAAAACCACATGTGTAGCTACCTCACTATTTATAAACAAAATCCTATACAAAGCGCAGGAAGTAAATATGAACGGCAGTTATCACTTCCACTATGCAATTACAGCTTTGTAGATGTTATATCGCGAAATTGATCAACCTGATTTTGTTCTTGTATTCTTTATTTTTGAAAATACGCCTGTGTAAGTTGCACTAACCCAGGTAAACTATCATTATTAGGTCAACTCTACCTATTTTTAGTGTTCTTGAGTTAACATTTTTATAACAGTACATATTAGTAAAAAATGTGATTGATTAAAATAATGTAGGTCTATTGTACAGTGAAAGTATAGAAGTGGAACGGCTAACTGCTTTGCTTAAGCGACGCTTGACTATTAAGTGCAGATGTTCAGCAAAACTTTGCTACTCACGCTCCTTGGTCCAAAGACAATGCAGTTTTTGTCACTATTAATAACTTAATTTACTCGCAGTATCGACAAAACTATGAATAAGCAATGATTTTAAATGCAGATACGATTTCTATGTGTTCTTCAGCAAAACGCATACTGCCAACTGAGCTTGGGTTGACATTTTCACACTTTTCTTTACTACTCGGTATTGCTTCGAGGTTGTCAAATAAACAAATGTTTAATTGGAGTTCCTCGACAATTTATGTTCCCCATACGTAGTGCAAAATGTTTCGGACATATTATTTTGTCACTTAAACACAACTGTGTAACCACAAACCGACGATAAAATGTTTACCGTCAACTCAGTTTTCGTTACGAGTGTCACTACCGCAGTGAAATTTCATATTTTTCGTCAAATTTGCAGCGATTAGAACTCAGAGAAGCTTAAAGCTTGTATAATATCAATAAGAAGTAAGATAATCTCATGTAACGCCTAATTTATCCGTATTGCGTGAGAGAAACAAAATACTTCAGGATAAGCTTGCTTTGTTCGCAGCCTAAATCGCACGAAAATATCCAGCAAGTTGGACTGTCGCAAAAACGCTCAAAGCTGCGATTTGACGACGAAAATTCGCTGCAATCAGCGAAATCGCCACAGTGTGGACAGATTTTGGCGGTAGTCTGGACGGGGCTTTACTCTTCCTTCTTGTGTCGCGATGCCGACACTTCCATGAATGCAGCCGTAATTAATTACACTTAACAGTAGTTTTGAGCAATAAACCGTACCTATATCTCATTAAAACTTAACAGTCCATCGACCTTTTAAAACACTTTCAACCAAATTATTTACTTTAGCAATATAAGACCAAGATAATAATTTCAAACAATCTAACTATTTTCAACCATTGTTTCAGTTGAAAGTTTGGCCAGCTCTTTCATAACTAGCCTATAAATGCATTACTAATTTCATACTCTCGATGCTCGACTGTGCTCAATCTACAATATAATAAAGACCGATACTTGTTTATCCGTTTATCACCCGCGGACAAAGTGAGAGAGGTGACAATGTTTTCATTGAAATTTTTTGTATGTATTCCTATATATTTTAAACTTAGAAGCAGTTGAAGAAATGTTGATACCCACGACGCACGTTTCGCTGTTGATGAGCTCTTCAGGTGGGAGGCTCAAAGTTGCTAAAGTTCATTCTTGAAATTTCACAAAATTTAGAGAGGTAATCACAGGAAGATGTAACTATGATACCGGATTATCTAAAGTATAAATGACATCTTAAATGACCAACTTTGAGTCCCCACCTGAAAAGCTGATCAATAGCGAGACGCGCGTCGTGGGTATCAAAATTTCTTCAACTGCTTCTATCTATGCTTAGAGTATAATTATGCCATATCAAGAAAATAATATATTTGTATATTTGTTTGTCTATTCAGCCAAAAAGAGGGAGGAGTTGAGTAATGTTCATAATTTTTTGCAGAGAGTCAGGTGGGTTAACCTAGATAAGAAAAACGCCAAAGCTCTTTTGCCCTCAAAAATGACGGCTTTGAGCCCTTGGACGTACCAGTTATTACTTGTTTATCAGTCCATTTTCTCTCATGCCTTAAGAAAACAGATAGGCTTACATTAGGCCAGGTTGGAGATTGTGGTGATCCTGGCAAGCTTCATTGAAATCTGATACGTATAAAAAAGGCCAGGTTGCAGATTATGGCATACGTATATATGAATTCAGACTGTTCTTGCTCTGCAAACATTGAAATTTGTTGCTGTTGCCTGCATCGGCTTTTGGTCGTGTTGGCCTGCAGGCTTTTAAGTCGGCTGTTAATGGTTTTTTGCTGGATTTCCTTTAGCAGCGCTTAAAAATTTGGGCTTCCCGGTGTTGCAAATGCTTCATTTGGGTTGTATTACCTGTCCGTGGGAGCCCAAGCGTGAAGTCTTAATAATAATAATATTAGGATAAATACAACTTCTCTTAGCACTTCCATGCATCGTGATTTGTACTTTTTCTGAATTTTTCTTCATCCAAACTTCAGCTACTCTGAGGTCACCTTGATGTTCTAATTAAATACATAATTAACGATGCAAAAGGAAAGATGTGCTTCAGCGGTCAGCAGGTGTGCAAAAAAACAAAAAGATTTCTTGCGGCAAACAACTTTTCTAATTTGGTTTCATTCTCCAACTCAACAACTTGTTGCTTGAGCAAAAACACTCCCGTCATATATGATATCATCGAGCATCATGAGTACAGAGCTCAATATGTTATTACGAGCGATGACGGATGCGGGCAAAAAAAAAATAAATAAATACTTTTCAGCGCATCATCGAAGGAAAGGTTGCGTTGTTCGGTAGAAATTAGGATTAGCATGCACATTTTTTATATTCTTTCAAGTGGCAATTGCAGTGCATCCTACATAAGTAAATTAATAACAAAACTATGATCGACGGAGAAGCATCATCATTAATCCTTTGCCGTCATTTTTGATAGCCGGGATCCCTAGTTAACGATGAAATTGCTATGGACTATCAGCAATAAATTTATACTGTTGATACAACGCAGTTTGATGGCTGCTTGCTCCCTTGCTTGGTTGGTTGATTGGTCTACCTCTTCGTCACGATGTTATGAATTTAGCTAGGAGAAAAGTCATCTGTTGAGTAACAAGATGAGGCGGTATAGGAAATTCGAAACCTAAGATGCTATAGCTAATATTACTTCTGGAGTATACTCGTGGTACTGTATTTTCTAGCGCCCGCATCTCTTAGAAAAATATCCAGTTCGGTACTGTATGATATCCTTTCGAGCTTGGTATGCGAGAGGCTCAGTCTTGGAAGGGGATTTTGTTGCTGCCGAGCTATTAATTGTCCTTATTTTTTCCAAAGCTGAATTCCATCGTTGCAGTTGAAATTTCCCACTGAGCAGAGAAAAAAAAAAAAAAACGTTCACCTCTTATTGCCGCTAAATTTTGATCATGGTTTATCTGCTGGTATCCAAGATGCAGCAGGAACTGAGTATTTCTAGTGAATTCTTTTGATTCAAATACATTTGCATTGTGGTTCTGTCGAACTTTCGACTATTTCAAAGTTAATATTTGCGCTTTCACTTGCAGGAGGGAAATTTTGCTCCCGCAAACCCATGACGGCATAACTTTCGTTGATTCATTGGAAGATCAAGCCTTCATATATGGGGCATATTTTGCAGCAACGCCCGTGCCGCAAGCAAGAACAATGGAGAAGCTTCATAACGAAATTATTGCCGTCCTTTTAGCCAGCCGGATGCTCTAGACACCATTACTTGAGGCTTTCGAGTATTGACAAAGGAGGCCTTTGTAGTGGTCAGTGTGAAAAATTTTAATTACAAATATGCTTGTAGTATTTCATTAACTTGATCTTTCCAAACATTCAGACGATCGAATGCATATAATGGGCTGATATTGTAGTAAATATATTAAGAAGCGATACCTCTATTACCGTGAGACCTAGCAAAAAAAAATATATGCATACATTCTTCTGTGGTTGCTTAAATACACTGTATTTTGTGTGAGGAGCAGGCTGTGTTTATCATTACCGTATTACTTTAGTGGACAATAATGGAATGGGTAAAATCATTGTCAACAGTTGATGGTGTACATAAAACAAGGTGCAGTAAACGGACACGCACACCCAGATTTCATGTAGACAAAAAATTGGGCGTAAAACGTGGCCCAATAGTTCTTTTGGGCAAAAAATGAGAGCAGTATCACGTTCAAGAGATATTTCAAGCATAAATAGGAATGGTTAAATGATCAAACAATTGGCTACAGTTAAAACGGAGGTGCGAAGACTTTTCCTAAGTAGTCGCTTCCTGGACCGCCGACCCGTTTATTGCTACCAGCACATGCCACTCCCTCAAAATACAAAGCATGCCTCAATAGGCGAGTCTTAATCGACTTATTTATTGCCTCAAATCATAATATGGAGCGCAACAGGGGCAAGGAAGCAAGGAGGCCTCTCAAATTAATAAATAGACTTCCGGATGTATGTATGTACGCACGAAGGCCTTTTTCTAAATACAGGGACTTCGTTGAAATTTTATAGCGACTTTTACAGTACATATTTACTTGCACATACCGTACAAGTCTATATTAGGGCATGGCTTAGGGTTGAGTATTTATAACTGATTTTTTTTCGTTGAGTTTTGAGGAGCTGTTATATGGAGCAAGGTTGTGGCTAGGAGGATTGGTGTACTAGGTGAAACTAATATAAATAACAAACAAATATTATATATTGTGCTAAAAATGAAATAATATATTTATAAATATGTCATAAAATGTATTTCTATATATGTAAACAGATTAGTTAGAAAAATATGAATATAAGGAATAAATTTATGTTCCCCTTAAGTGAAGTAAACGCATCGCGACACGGACTTTTTAAACAAAGAAGAAGAGTATCCTCTTCCGTTAAATTTATGAAAAATGCTGTGACTATAAATGATTTCGAGGAAAAGAATACTCATCGGAAAACCAAAAATTACGTAAACTCTTTAAAGAAATCTTAAGTACGCGCGCCATACGTCACTATCCTGATTTTACTTTGTTATAAAGTCTCACACCAAGGGCACTTTCTTCTACAGTAATTTAATAGAATAAAACTACATTGTCGCGAGGTATTAGAGACTGAGTAATACAGGGTTCAATAAAGATGAGCAGTCTTTCCTGTCACGTGACCTTTATCCCTAAAAACGGGCGAGTTAAAATTTGCCTTTTCGTAGTAATGATATTGCTTGAAAATATGAGTAAAGTTGTCCTCAGCTGAGCGAGAGCACTGACCCGTTACAGGCTATCATCCTGTTTTCTTGACGTCATTAATGTTGGGATAAAGTTGATCAGAAGTTTATAATATAACGTACCGTCCGTTGCATAGACTTGCGTTAACATAGCATAAGTTTCTCCGTCAGTTGTAACTAAAGATGAAAATTTGCAACTTATTCTAGAAAACGCAATGTTCTGTGGTGCTTACGATGGCACGGGGTGCCATTGCAACATTAGAAGAAGCGAACAATTCCTATTGTAGCTCACAGCTGCGAAGCGAAAGCCGTGATGTATTGTTGACAGCGTTTGGGACTCCATTTGTCGATTTTCTCGTCTCAAGCAAATTATCTATTTAGGGTTCAGCAATTCTCAGACTCTTATAGTGGATGTTGTATTATGCTCCCGGGGGAGACATTAGTTTTACATGTGGTTAAGTTATGGTGCGAATTAGGTTAAAAGCATCAACATCGATCGTAGCACTTCAATGCAGTCCCCAAAATTGCATAAAAGTGATTGCACCAACCTGCTGGATATATCGTTGCCTGCTCACTGCATACGATAACCAGAGTTTTTGCTCGTATATTAGATTTCCTTCACCCATTTGTTGCCAACTATACGTTCTGCTACATTGTTATTAAGAACAGCTCAACCTTTTCATCCAAAGGTCAGCATATAATGCGACAGCAGTTTGGCCCCAAAGCAAGATGAAAATGTGCCTACTTATGTCATTACTTGCACAATGTTGGCTCTCGAAAAAGTTGTTCATCTTTCTTAAGTTGTCCAGTGGAGATTTGCGTTCACTCGAAATAGGAAGAAATATCTGAAACTCAACTTGTGACACGCGCTCCGCGAACTGACTTGCGGTCTAACACGTTAACAAAGCTCTTAGTGTACACGCTGTTGTGTTTGTGTAGAAAAAAAACGAAGCGTTCAAACACTGTGATATAAAACACAGGAGAAAAAAATATGGTTTGGAGCGGGGTTAATGCTGTCGAACAGATACAGCAGACATAGCTCATAAGATGAAACTATCAAGTTCAAAGTTTCGCTGCTTGATGCGCTGCGATGAAGGCTTAAGACTAGCCGGCTGCATCGGATGACCTTGATCAAAAAGTAATTGTCTAAAATGATCAAACGTCTTCCATTTGAAACTCCAGTTGCTCTGTATTTATTTACAGAGCCTTTATTTATATTATCCCTTTATTTGTGCGTAGCAGCTACCGCCAGAAGCAGAGGAACTGAGAACGGAAGAACACGTTATTTACCTCGCTGTTCAACCAAAGTCTCAAGGTCGGTCTCTGTCATTGAGCGAAAGTGTGCAGAGCAGCTGAGGTAAAGCGTTCCTTCTTCGGTTTATTTGTACGTCATTTGCACGTGATTGAAAATAAAGTTAGAAAGTAACTAACCATCACACTGACATTGAGTAAAAGTATACAGAGCATTGCTCGTTCTTAGCGTTATTCGCCAGTTACATGAACGAAATGCAAAAAAAAAAAAAAAATTAAGCAATACGGAAACCCACTCAGGGATCAAGATATTAACATAGATATAATTATATGGCTGATGTATCAAAACACACGTGCATTCAGTTACGCAAAGAATAATTAAGGTAATTGTTACATTTTTTCATTTATTCGCAAAATAGCTACTTTACTAGGCATTAAGTCATACATATTTCCAAATTTCGCTCGTGAAGGTACTCGTAAACGTTGGTAAATAAGTATGTGTGATGACAATAATTTATGATACATGCAAAACAGCCGACACAAAGCGCACTAATTAACAGTAAGTCTTCCTATACATACATCATCGTGGCGCAAAAGATACAGAGACTCAGACTCACTTAGGAAGTGGCACACTTAAGAGGAAACTGCAAATATTTATCCCCTAATGTATTTCATGCAAATTCTTCACAAAATATCATATGAGTTGCAATACTGCTATAGTTGGTAAATCACGCTGTGGCAAAGCGGAAGTGAGGATGTATGGGCGACACTGTGCTGTGTATCCGGCCATCGGAGGCGATATCTGTTCACGAGACCTCATTGCCAGTCAGGGGTGTTATCACAGAGAATGTGATATACGACGGGCTATGGGTGTCCGGAAGGGCTGTAGCTAACTTCATTGCTGAACTCCTAAGCAGTTTTTGAAACAATAGGCGACAAAAATAGTTCTAGGATTATTTTTCATGGGACATATTTTGACGTTTTGCTAGACAAAAAAAAAAAAAAAAAAAACTGGCAGTTCTAGGTACCGGATGTACGATGGCACGAGTTAACTTGCGGCAAGTGCTAAGTTTTGAAAGTTCACCGNAAATACCAGTAGCCCTGATCATTAGTAATAACTTGCTAAAATTTGAATATTAAATATGAAATGAGGGAGAAGAAAAGTTAGTCCGAAAAATTTCTTTTAATTTTGAAAAGTTTAAGTTTAGCTAAAAAAAAAAAAAAAAAAAAAAAACTGGCAGTTCTAGGTACCGGATGTACGATGGCACGAGTTAACTTGCGGCAAGTGCTAAGTTTTGAAAGTTCACCGTGATATATCTCGGGATATCCCGCTGAGCTGGGCACGGCACCAGGATAGAAATTTGTTATTTCAAGTTTTCTGAATCCTGTAGCCCTTTCTTTACAATCGTTGAGGCCAGATCTCGAGGGCCTTCGAGTCAAAACCAGTTATGACCTTACCTCAGGATTTTTTTTAGTTAAATTGGCCTCACGAAAACTAAATTAGAGCAACAAGAACATTGGGCCCTGTGAGCCTACGGAAATATTGAGTTATAGCTATAAGCGCAGTGGCTGAAGGTGCCTCAGCGCTGCGGTCTGTAAGGGTCAAGACAAATATCTCCATGAACTAGCAAACAGATATTGCAGCCTCAGGGCAGCACCCAACCGCCTGAGGGTTACTACGTACTACAAAAAGCTCCCTTCTATTGAGAATTGGCGAACGTGACTGTTAATAAATCAAGGGATGCAAAGTACTGCTGAAAATTATTGTCCTTAAAAGATGAGCAGATAAACTGAGAAATTAAGTATAAAAGGTGACCCAATAAGCAGGTGTACTACTAACAAAAGAAAGAAAAGTTGACCTGCAGACTGACCAATATAGAAAAGTGGCCAAATATGCGGATGCACTGCTAACAGTTGAACTTTATAATAAAATAGTGCACCAAACGCAACCATTTTGTTGAATAAGTCATGAAAATATGTATTTGAAAACATCTTACCATCCCATCGAAAAAGTTCACAATACTTCAAAATTCACAAAGTCCACGAAGTTCACCAAGTCCGCCAAGTCCACAAAGTCCACGAAGTTCACCCAGTCCACATTGTCCACCAAGTGCACAGAAACAACAAAGTTCACATAGGCCCCTAACCAGGCTTTCACTAATAACCCGAGAATTCCCGGGTTCGTATCCTGGATACGGTTTGGCAAAAAGAAAAATTGGGTGCCTTGGATCTATTGTCTTCAGTATTAGACAGGGGAAAAATATGGCTTCGGACAGACGGACGGACGGAATGACAGACAGACGGCTCTCTTATTATAGTATAGATTTTAGAGTTAATGCAGCGTACGCGTGTGATAATTACCGTCGTGTTGGTTTACATATTTCACAGAAGTTACGCAGTACAGGAATTAGACATGCGAAAATAAAAAGTCAATTAACTGAGAGGCACAACATAAACAGTGGCTTTGAACAATTATGAAATTAGACTACACGCCTCATATGGGAAACTTCTTCAACATGTGTGAAATTATACTGTTATTCGAACTGATCTGGCATTGCTTCAATTTCTTCCTTTCGGGGTACAGAATTTGCCGTCATTTTTACAGACCGAGAACAATAGCAGAGCTGAGTGTCGCGGCCACTTTCACTCCAACCAAAAGAGTGCAAAGGCTGGAGGTTTGCGACCTCCGGCCTTTGTTACTATTATGGCTGGCCAGGAGGTGCCCAGCTCTGCTGGTGCAAGTGGTCGACATAACTGACTGCAGATTCTATAGAAAGGAAAAGGGAGCCTCCTTCATTTAGAGCAAAAAAAAAAAAAAAAGGAGCGGTGTTTGAAAGGTGTCAGAGGCACAGTCGAATTTTTCGTGCTGTAGTAGTTTTCCAGATGAGATGAGCTGTCAAAGTTGGCAGTATTTCCTATATAGTTATACTGAACACCTGTTCACACCATGCATTGCTTGAGGAATGAGGACCAGGGCATAGTTACATGTGAGACAATTTTCTGCACGCGATGCGTTAACAACGCGGAAGAGATTTTCCCAAGCCGCACGCAGAAGATCGTAAAAACCTCGTCGTATTTGTTACATGCGGCCCATCCTTGAGGGTGCGGTCTAATAGAGACTTACAGTACGGATGTTAACTGTTCATCCCATTTTTGTTGCATAGCTGAGGCAACAAAACAATAATTACGGTAAATAAGTGAGAATGTTTGCATAAGTACACGTCTATTCATCATGCAGCCGTTGCTAAGACACACAGAGTATCAGGAGGAAGGGAGGTGTTCTTCAAGGTACTATCTCGTGCCGTACGAAAGATGACGCCCCTTCCCATATTTGCTGTAGCTGAAGCAACTAAACATTAATTACGTTAACTATGTGAGAATATTTATGAAAGTATACGTTTTTGATCCCGCAGTTAATCCTGCAAATTATACATAACATATGTATATATGGACAGACAGCCCCAGTGAGTGTTATTTATTACAGCACGGATATATCCCTGTATATACTGAATGTATGGTGATGTTATACCTAACTGCACAACACGGTGTTGTTCAACTAAGTAGCAAACACTCATAGAAGCAAGTCTCTTGGGATTTTTTACAGTGAATAATTATATAATTTTTCATGAATTTCTTTAGATATTTACGAATCGAACTACCAACGTAAAATAAAATCAAGTGGTTATTCTTTTTCAGTCCAGTTGAAGAAAAAAAAATACAGTCTATAAGAGGAAATATTGATTTAATTACTACCGTAATTCTTTTATATATATTTTCTTCCTGAGACGCTTATACGCTTAGATCAGCCTGGCATCTAGAAAGTTTGTATTTTCATCTTTTTGGGACATTGAATATCCACAAACATTCCTCCTACTACTATGAATCAGACATTTAGTGTTTCTAGTAACTTCTTGTTCTGGCCTGATTGCAAAAACAGTTAAAAAAAATAATTTTTTTTTGTTTGCTTGGATATAGCTAAGCTGAGGCCACTGTTGCTTGTTGATGTACGTAGCCACAAGGAGTTCTCCAATCGAAATCCTTAATAATATGACGTAGGGAAGGACCAAGATTGGACCAAGCAAGCAAGAAAGCCGGCGAGGCGCGACCAACTACTGTGTATTATTATTTAGTGGATGTAATTTATATTTGTATGTTTTGTGTCACGCTCTTTTATCGAAATAGATAGGCGAAAAATAGGCCAGGCTGCAAATTTTGTCATGATGTTAGGTTTTGATGGAGATCGAAAAGAGAAAATTAAAGCAGGTTACAGACGATGGCCACAGTAGAAGTTCTTATAGTTGACTGCATTTCTTGCTCAGCCGACGTCGAAATCCAAGCAATGAAGCTATTTGCAGCTTCTCTTAGAGTTGCAATAGAGTCTGATTTTTTTATTACTTTCTCCATACATTGAAACTATGTTTGCTCTCAGTTAATGATGTACATATTGAGTGTATGATTACCGAAGCACAGGAGAAGTGATTTTTTTACGGTGCAGTAGACACAGTAATTATTTTTTCAACTCGCTTTCTTTTACTAACTAAGCAGCTTTGCGCTTGCGCACAAAAAATTTCGATGTACTGAATCTGTATCACGCCGTATATAATTAGCTAGGATACTCTATGGTAAATTTCACTCAATTCAGTGAAGCTTCATTGCTTGCTAATATAACCTGTCTTTTTTTCATGTCATTTAAGAGAAAGAGTGTGCTGCTCAGATAAACTGGAACATAGTGCACGCATTTACGGTATTATAACGAATTGAGTCGGCTGATGTAGTGTATTCTCCAGACGCATATTAACTACGAAACTACGATCAATGAAAAAAGGCGTCATAAATTCC
This sequence comes from Parhyale hawaiensis, assembly GCA_001587735.2. Lineage (NCBI taxonomy): Eukaryota > Metazoa > Arthropoda > Malacostraca > Amphipoda > Hyalidae > Parhyale > Parhyale hawaiensis. The sequence goes on along the minus strand of LQNS02277602.1, from coordinate 26,618,982 downwards.
TCGCAGTCATTTTTGACAGCGCGGCCACTCTAGTTCTACATATAAAGTATTTGATAGGAGATGATCACTGAAACGAGCTTAGAAACATGTTCAGATGCATATTTATGTTCAGTCAAGAGAGATTCTTTTTTTCGTTACAGTTTTCAGCGCAAACAATCCGCTTACGGTCCAAAGTGTTTCGTAGACTATAATCAGGTGGCGGTATAATATGTGGCCTATGTCCAAAATTCAGGTATAATATGTGCGTCTATAAGTTAGGTTATGCACCTAATTTAGTGAATCTGAACCTAACCAGTTCTCAACTAACCTAACCTATGCTAAGGCAACCTAACCTCGCTTGGCTAATTCACAACCTAAGCTAGGAAACATACGATACTTTACTCAAATTCTCATATCACTTGCACGGAAGTTAAGAAAATCTACAGCTACAAACAAACAAAAACAAACAAACAAACAAACATCATTTATCATCTCGTATACAGGGTACAGTGAATACACCTATCGAGGAAGAACTGGTAGTGTGAAGAGCAGGAGAAGCAGTCCGTGATGAGAGTCAATTTTGGATCCCTCCCCGTGCTTCGCCTGGCACAGAATTTTTTTTTTCTAAAATATTTCAAGTATAATACCAATGTCCTATCGCTGAACGCCTAAAGTGACAGAGGCTCAGTTCACTGTGCGGTAGAAATTGTATGCATTTACGTAGCATGTAGGATCGTCGTCACATCAATTCATTGGACGGATGAGCGAGGCTGCTGAGCGTGGGTGAGCAATGAGCAGATTTGGATGCAAATCTGAGCCGTATCTCAGTTTTATTGATAAGGGCGTTATGTAAAACGTGGCAACGCAGATGGAATCTTAACTAGAATCACTGTGTATTTTATACTTCGGCCAACTGCTTGACTAAGGAAATCAAGACTGAAAAGTGAAACTTCACTTAAAAGCATTACGTAATGTTGTATCTTACACCTCTGTGATTGGGTGAAGTAAGAAACCCACAAAGGGAAACCTCAGTAATGAAAACAATGTGTTACGTCGTATCTTTAATCTGTAAAAATTGGTGAAGCAACAAATATATGGCTGGGAAGGGTAACTTTAAGTAGAAGCCCCTGGGTTTTGTACTATTTTACGCCCGTCAGGAATGCTGGACTAAAAACAATATAGGGCGTAGAGGGAAATTTCAACTGGAAATATGGCATGAATGGAAATTTTAACTGGAAACATTGCGATATCTTGTACCTGTTGGATTTACACAAGTCTTTGAAATAAAAAGTACATTTCTAGGGAACTGTCAAAGCTACCAGCACCGCACAACATCACGCGACGACACGCAAACGTGCACTAAGATCTCAAGTCCTTGACAGACAGCGTTTTCGCTGTGTGGATTTCAGCCACTCACCAAACCGTCGCCAATACAGCCCTCGCATTTCCTTTCTAGAGCGAGTAGCAAAGACAGCTGTGAAGTAAAATCTTAAATAAAAGGGTCATTTATTCTTATATCAGGCACGCATGCTACCCAAATTTCTGGCTTGCGAGAGCAGAGCTCGAAGGCGAAATGTGCTTAAAATTGTTGTGTTTTGCTGTGTGGTGCGCCAGTACATGTAATTGTAATTTACAAAGAGGAAAGCATAAAAATTCTTCCAAAAACGATGTCTTGTGTAGCAGTTTCCTATAACTTTAGTCACTATGCATGAGCTGCTTATGTATTTCTGAAAGCAGATATCACGGAAACACACTAAATTCACTTGAAAATATGAATAACGTGAAGTTTGAAAGAAAGCAATTAGTTCTAACGAAGAAATGCACAGTTATGTAAGTACAATGAATCAAGTGTTTAACGCGAGTATATTCAGTTGAATTACATTTTGCATGGGTTAAGGACTAAAGGAACAAATATATATTATATTTACCTGCACTGTATAGAAAAATTTGTTTCCTTAGATCAAGATCTGCAAAAATTTTGTTAAGACACCGCCCGATGCCACTTTGAACCTGCAGGCAACAATATATACAGTTTTTTATGAGACTTTCGCCTGTGTGCTCGCGCATATGGCCGTCGAATCGGTCTAAGTCATGTCAAGGCGCGTGCACACTTACGCAAAACTTGCACCAGAACGCCATTTCGTTTCCGAATGCGTAACCGCAAACGAGCCTCTGGCTTGCACATCGATATACCTCTAAAAATAGGTACCGGTACCTATATAAATACGAGTCATTTCTTGCAATTTGACTGCTATAACAACGGGAATGGTCAAACTTTGAGTGTACCTCCGACTTCTGAGTCAGCTTAAAGTTGAAAAAACAACTGAGTGACTGGCTTACTTATGCATTAGTGTGCACCCGCCTTCACAGCTCGCGCTACGTCGATGCAAAATGTGGGGCTGTAGTGGAGCCGCTGTGTTGTGTGTGTCTGAAGTCCACGCTGCGGAGTCAGTGTCTGTTCGGAGCTCACGACCCACTACATTTCAGAGTCTTGTCACGTACGTACTACGGTGTGGTCTGTGAGTTTTCGCGAGAATTCTAGATTGATCCGACATTCTTTATCGCTGTCAGAGTAATTTGGACTATGGCTTTGCTATTCACCGTAATCATTATGACGTCGTCCTCCTATACCTCAATCCCAATAGATTTAAATGCAGTGTAGACAAAGCTTCAAGCTTATTTACCTCCTCCAAACAGTGATTAACAGACATAATTTTGACTCCAAAAAACACACAAAATGGCTTGGCTTATTGCATATCCGAAGTAAACAATAACTTCTCGAACTTTTCGGGATCTAGAAAGTCGAACACACTCGGGTAATAATCAGGGATATAAGAACCCTTGCAATATTCCAAAACTAGACTCACGAGGACAACCCACTCTCAAAGCGCACTGGTTCAAACAAAATCTTGAGCTAGTTAGTAAATATGGGTCCTAAAAGCAAACATAATCTCAACTTGGTTAGTTTATAAGATCCAAAAGGGAAGATAGAAGAAGCCTCTGGAAATGCGACACGCTTCACTAGCAAATTCAAAGTGTGAGCCTCGGGCGGTGTTACCGAGACGACGCCCTGGAACTTCGCGGTTGTAAATGTCAAAATTCTGCAGCGTAAGAACGAGGCAGCCGTCATGTTGGGGCTGCAGGCCCCCTGACTCACGTAATTTAGGTTTGGAGGGTAACGCCCAGGGTACGATTGGCTTTACATTTACACGCGTGATAATAAGGTAAATTTCATGCCAAAACGGACCAATAAGAGCTAATTTTGATCTATGGTTTTTGCAAGGACTCCACTTTCTCTCCATTGTTTTTTTTTTTTTCAATACTACAAAACTTAGCTGCAATTGGTACATAAATATGGAACTGAAGACCATCCACAAGGAAGGATGGGAGTAGAATATCCCGTAGAGATTAGTGAATGGATTAATCGTTTCAAACAAGCGGTTATAGCTAACCGGATAATGCTCGAGGTACACCTAAATTTGTCGGGAAATTTAACGATTAGCTGTCAGAGAATTTAACGTTCAACTAAGCAAATTAACTAAGACTAAGTATGAGAAAATGTTTACCATCGGAACCTGGTTTTCTGCCTTTTTCCAGAAAATTTACTTTAATTAGGATGATTACCGCGGCCAAGGAGGTTATGTTTTCGTCTGGTTTGTCTGTCTATTTGTCACCTAAGATAACTCAAAAAGTTTATTAGGGGGGATTTTGATGTGTTTGTCATAATGTTTGTTACGCAAAAACTCAAAAAATATTGAATGGATTTTTATGAAATTTGCAGGAGTTGTTAGTAATGTTAAAAGATATAAATGATTGAATTTTGGTGCAGATCGGTAGTTTCGTTTGTGTGTTTGACTTATGTTTGTCTTAATGTTTGTTAGCAGCGTAACTCAAACAGTTATGAAAGGATCTTCAAAAAAATTCCAGAATCCCTTAATACTATTAAAAGACACAATTGATTAGATATTGGAGGTGATTCAAAGAAAATCATGGTTTCAGAGCCAATTTAAATTTTTTGTTACCGTTGTCCTACTTGACGGAGGTATGCGCTCTCATATTGCTCTAGTTATTATTGCTTTTGGAGTAGCGAACTACAAGTTGTAAAAATTATTAGATGTCGAGGAAAATTTGCACTTGAATTTCAAGTATCCTTAGGATGGCGCGTGTTTATCTTGTTTTCCACGGACTGATCATACCAAACTTCAGCCCAATGCCGTATTATTGGGACAGAAATACCAGCTATTCAGTCGTCATCCGAGTACGATGTTCGGTAGTAAATGTGCACGAAATTTGCTATTTTCGCGACTTTACTGCCAGTGTGATGAGTACATATTGAGCTGTGTATGGAAGAAGTGCAAATGAACGCTAGAAATTTGTTTACACATGAACTCTCCCATCGTGGATCGTTGTAAATTGATAATGTCAATGAAAGTGAGGCCATCATCTTATTGGTTTCATTGCTCGTTAGAACCTGGCTTGTGCTGTAGGTCCCAACCCTATAGGGGCAAACCATCATATTGCTGATGATGAACGTTATTGGTTCGCTACTGTCGCATGTGGCCAAGACTGTTCGGGAACATTTTGACTTCGTTTGGCTAGACTCAAGTCCAGTATATCTTAGTTGCACATTAGTAATGAAATGTATGTGTAATTAAGATGCAGAACTCTCGAAGTGGTTGTGATAAAAATGTTAGGTACGTAGAGAAGGCATTAATTTTTCATAATATTTCCCCATTACTTAAAGCTCTTTTATCTGCTTTCAGGTATATATAACAACGTCTTTAATTAAGAAAAATTAAGGGAAAGACCAAACAAGCTTAACTGCTGATGTGCAAAGAAGAGGCGCATCAGAGATGCCATATAAATCTTTAGGCAATAAGGACAGCGCGTGTCCACCTTAACTTACATCCTATTAAATCTCCGGTCCATTAGTCAGCATTTAATGTCCATTCGACAGGCTGGCTATCGTAGATGTGCTCCGTTTGCACGGCGATGGCAGAAAAAGGGAAACCGGCGCATAAAACTTGGGAAATCTGCATTAGTTCGACGCATTGCCGCTACCGTGTTTAGTTCTTATTCTAGAGATAGAACTCCGATTTACTCTATTTCGAAATGACAAGAAATAAATTCTATTTTTCTCTATAGTTTTATGTCTTAAAGTTTTCCTATACACCGAGCAGTAACAGAGCTTAAAAAAATTAGTGTTCTGTGCCATGTTTGATGTTTCTTTTCCTTAGGACGGTAATATTGCTAACCAGATAGTATTTCAACCATTACACATCGCAAAAAGGGGCGAAAAGATCCAAGCTACGCCAATTGAAAGTCTTGATAGTAACTCTGCAACAGAAATTGTCTAACGTTTGTAATAACAGTCTGTCTGCATAGCTGAAAAACTTATGAATGCATTGTAGAATTCCCGTATACGATACCTACAATTTGCACCAATATTATTCCAGAAGCACAGTAAAGGCACAGCTTGGTGATTAACAGGCGATATTAAGCCCATAAAGGCTTCTCTTATCCTCAAGTCCAGGTAAGTGAGTCGGGTGGTTTGAGTAGTTGAAAAGGTTTTCTGCCGTTAACCCTAACCGATTTTACCTTTAATCTCTTGAAAACGCAATCTCGAATCTTGCTTAATAATAAAATTGAGTTTTTTTTGCAGTCTCAGACGCAACCGAATTGCTGATAACGCACGCAACTGGCTAAGCCGACGCTTTTACTTCACTTTCGATCAAGGCGAGTCAAGCTTTCTAAATTTAACGTACTATTAACTTGACTTAGTTTGAATCGATAGCATCTAAGGAAACATAAGAAACAGCGTGAATCAAGATTTTAAATTCGGCATGCCTACAGCCAACTGACATAGCCTGCCCACTCCTACAAAAAAAAAAAAGAAATATGCACAGCAAATTCTGAGAAACATGAAAATGTGTCAAAAATGAAAAAAAAAAAAAATAACGACAATTTTACAGGGCAGATGTAATGAGTAACATAGTCACCCAACCATAATCAATACGCCCAGACTAGGCCTAAAAAAAATTCACCACAACTAGTTCGAACATCACAAGAAATGTATTCTACATAACTCCATCAAAAATACCTGATAAAATCTCACGGACTCCCTTATTAAAATGGACGGACGTACGCCTACCAATAAACCTGCACAGCGTGCCTACGCCTATCAAAAAAGCCTGTGCCCTGCAGAAACAGCGCAGCGCGTGCCAATTGCAGAACAGAAAAGTGGTACGTGCCCTCCGCCTACTGGCAACGTTACACGGATAACAAACGACGCAAGGTGGGCCATGTGCGGCAGAGGTGCGTAATTGGAGCTGCCTACGAGCGAAGAATTCTTCCAATCAGGAAACCCTCAAGTGAATCCCCAAAATGATTATTATTATCGTCTTTGATATTTATCATGGCTTATATTATTGCTAACGTATTAATACCAATGCTATTACTGATACAAAGAAACACTATATATTACAAACGGAGAGAGGAAAGTATGTGAATCGCGGATAAAATACAAAAAATAAACTAACACTGAATTACTAATTAAAAAGTGAACTGTGTGCGTACCAAAATATAATTACTGGGTGAGTCCTAGACATAAAATACTACAGCAAAAATGTTGAAATGCTACATCACAAATGAAGGACATAAAAAACGTAAATAACCGATAATATAATTTTGCTAAAATGGCAAAAGGCTATATTGCTAATGACGTAAGAAAAGTAACGGACTGAAAACCAGACTACTGGCTTGTTGGCAGAACTCTATATTGCAGAGCAAGTATAAAAGTGATATGAGCTCTAGCTAAAAAATGCTAGTTTGCAAAAAACATAGGAACAACATTATGGGAAAGCTCCGAGTAATGACCGAAGATGAATAGATAAAACTTTGCGCACCCACGCGACAAAAACTGAACACTCATGGCGTCGGTTATGTGCGGCATTGATCTTGCCATTGATTCTCAGATTGAATGCCATGCCCCTGGTAGAGGAGCAACGCTCAAGGATGACCTCTTTACCCATATTTCAATTATTCCTCCTCCACAAGTTGTAAAAAATTATATTGGATGTAAAGTTAAGAGAACATTTTTCACAATTTTTTCATGATGAATTCAAACTGAACTATATGAAAACACATGAATGTGAAGTATTTGAAAATACACGTAACGTAGGGATAGAACACATGGCTGGAGACTTGTCCAAACACGTGTGAGTTAATACGCGTTAATGGCAAAAGCATCCCTGCAAGTATTAGTAATGTTTAGATTATGAAAGATCATACTCACTCCACGAACTAAATTAACATGTTGGAAGTGAACCAAACACCCCAAGTCTAAAAATACGCAATCGAAATTTGAAGGTGTTTTTATTCGATACTATCTGATGCCACCCACTCGTAGACATCGAATAAATGCGCATAATCTCTGATAGCGTAAAATAAAGTCATCCTGAATCACAAAAGCTATTCGAGTGGTCATACAAAATCACACTGTTCAAGTTCAAAACCAACATGCCATAATAGTCTTCTGTACGCTCGAAGCCAAGGCTTGAATCTCAGCTGTGTCGCAAAAAAGTGAGTGTTACAATTACTTACTGAAGCTAAGGATTGCTGGAGTTGAAACCTAGTTAATTTTAAGGGGATTGAACCCGTCGAAAATATTCTAATTATCAAATTCGTTTTCTTTTACTAAGCGGACACGAAGGCAAAATTTTAGGCAGACAGTGCAACCGAATGTGGGTGAAATAAGGGCTGGGGGCGAGGTTTTTTTTTTTGTAACAGTTCATTTTTGACATCTAAAATTTTTTATTACTTGTTTGATCTTCATGGAACTTTTCAAAAAGATGTAAAATAGAAAATAAATGGGAATTTTACTCATGTACTTTTTCCCATATTTGTCATAGAAAACGAGTCATATGGAGAAAACGATTTTCCAATTTTTTTTCAAAAACTCGTTTTCTATGGCGAAAGCGGGAAAATTAAAGTATCTGAGTCTGACCCACATTTTTTCCGATTAAACATATCTGTACAAATTTCATAAAAATCTGTTCATAAATAAAAAAGTTTTTTGCAGTCGTGTTCATGAATCTCACCAGAATAAATTCCCGCCAGATTCAAATTTTGATTTTTCATTTATCTACCGATTCGTATGAAACCTGGTACAGATATATCAAATCGATAAAGATTGTGGGCTATACTCATATACTTTTTGTCATTTTCACCATAGACAACGAGTTATTCAAAGAAAACTTAATCGCAGGCTCTAATGACACTCCTGAAAAGTTCATTTTTTCAATTTCAAATTCGGTCTCCTCCTACAATTTTGAAGCTAGAGATCTGCATTTTTTTTTTTGCATTGTATTCGTCATTCACGTCTCTTTCAAACGACAGAACAACATTTAAAATTTCGATTTAGTTTTTAAGATATTTTCGTTTTTTAAGTCGAAAAAATAGAAAAATAAAAATATCTCAAAAACTACAACGATATTGAAAACTGTTGTTCAATCGTTTGAAAGAGACGTGAATTGCAAATACAATGCATAAAATCGCAGTTCTCTAGCATCAAAATTGTGGGAGGAGATAGATTTTGAAAATTTTCTCGAAATTTTGTTTTCTATGAATAACTCGTTTTCTATGCATCGTAAGACAAAAAATACCGGGTGCAAAAACTGTTTGTTTTGACGTTTTGAACTTTATGTTAAAGTTTAGGGAAGATCACTTCATAAATAGGAAAGTTTTTTCGCGACCGGTTCGGTCCCCTTTAAAGCTCGTGTGCTCATTGATAGCGAAACTGAAAGTTACTTCATTGAACCAGAATCTATTGTGCTATTTTAACTGCGCTTACATCTATATGTAAATGGAAAACTTTCCAGGTTATATTCCAGAAACACACTTCTGTCAACTTCTTAGTACTGTCTTTATTAAGAGTTCCAACAAATATTGTAGCAACAGCAAAACATTGATATGTATTGCTCATAATATCTGCCCCTCCTGATAAAAATGGTAAAAGAAAATTCCAACAACAGCTATATAAAAGAAATCGTAGGAGTATGTATCACGAAAACTACATCCACTTTTTATCATTGAACCATCAATAGCAATGGGCTACACGATACGCAATGTGTATTATTAAGCCACTACACGAACATTTTCAATGCTTTGTATTTTGTGGTTCTTTCATTGCGGGTTACCATTCGTCCATCGCCAAATTTTTATCAAATTTTGATTAGTTCCTTGCTCACAATGGCAATTTCGGATATTTTTTGCATTTTTTTTACGATTCCTGCGACTCAAAATGTTGACTAGAAAAAACAAAGTTCTTCGCTCGCTACCGGAACGTCAATGTTTCCATTGCAGCATATTTCGTGACCGCAAAATAGAACAACCAAACACCGTGTACAACCCCCTTAAGTGGGGCCAGCACAAAAATTACACGCACCGTCAAAGTATCACTCTCACTATCTCAGCAGCACAAGAGGGCGCGTAAGTCGCAAAAAAAAAAAAAAAAAAAAAAAAATCAACAGACGGAGCGCGGGCGGTGGCCTCGGGACACGAGACGTATAAGGTTGCTACGGCTCTTGAAATAACCCTAAAGGGAACCTATGATACCCGTGGCCGCCCTCGTCTATGGTTAATTACGAGTTAAATTTATCTGTCTGCCGGTCTGATAGCCGAGGGATGGAGCTGTGTCTCAGTGTAATGATTGACATGTATAATGTTCTGATGCTGAAATATGTAGACCATGGGTGAATGTTTGTCTATAACAAAAATAAGCACTGAAATGATAAGGAAATACTCTTCCCATCGTTTTATTCAAGAAATATAGGGACATGATGTTCTACTGGCGAAATGAGGAAAGATTATCTTAGCGATTGATTCAAGAAATATCGTAACGCAAGTTTCTTTAAAGGAAATGAAGAATAATTGACATGATGAGAAAATAATTTTTCCAGTAATAAGCAGGTGAAACGTAGTGCTAATGGGTGAGTTTCTTTTGCTATTAAAGTAATGCATTGTACAACAGAAAGAATACTTCTCCGTGAAGTAAATACAATGAGTGTCTGCTTTGTGTTAACGAAAAACAATACAGTTACAATCAGAAAGAGTTGTTTTGTTAATGTAGTAGCACTGCAATTAATGAATTATTTTCTACTAAAGAAATAAATACTGTGAAAATAGCGATGTGTTGAATTCATAAGGCATGGAAAAAGTATGACAGCGAGAAATTGTTCTTTTAGAAAAGTGCACACTACTTATATGATTTGTTTCACATTCTTGCCAGAGAATTACAGACCCAATGTTTCCTTTTACACTTACCCTATTAGTTCCACCTATGGTTAAAATTCAATTTGCAACATTGTTTTGGGTAACGGACTTGTTTCATACTCAGCGTTCACCTTTTTCGCCCTCATATAATACTCTGATGAAGATGTAATCTTGCTTTACCGAGAAGGAAAATTTAGTTAAATTTTAACAGGGTTATTTTTCTAGGTAAATGTTGTTTAACGGGATCAGTGTATGTATAGAAGTACATAAGTGAAAGCAGTTTAATTCACAATTTATGATTTTGAGAGAACATGTAGCAAATGTATGTATACATTACTAACTGCCAACTTACACTGCATGATAGTTAATTGTCCAAAGCTCTCAAGTGGGGCTCTTAACAAATAAATAAAACGTGCATAAAATATTTTCGAGCCAACATAGTGGCCTTAAAAAAATTTCAGGGAGACGCAAGGAACGCGTCCGCCGGAAAGAAGGGACTCATGCATGAGCACTGGCTATTGATGAATTTCAAATTTTAGCCAATTTTAGGTCATGTTAGTGTCCTAAGATGCAATAATTCTCATCTAAGTTTATATCTAGCTGCGCATGTGTCTCGCTTTCTGATAAACAGATGTTCTATATCACCGAAAACAGTTCGCTTTCGTCTGCGGTCGCTTGCGTCACTGGAATTTTTTTTTTATTGAAGTTTAATCAACTTGCCATCAGCCTCACTTCCAAACTTGAGTGGGCAGTTAGGCGTCGTGTGGATTAGAGTACAAATTATTTTTATAACAAAAGTCGACTGCGCAATATGTTTCTATTGCACGTTGTGGTTCGATAGCAAAGGCCAAATGAAAATGTATATATAATAGACGTAACATTTGGTGTCCTGATCTGCTCGAACTTAAAGATCATTTCCTCCAAAACCTCCTTCAAATGGCAAGGCTAAAACCCAGAAAAAATCTTGAGAAAAAACAAGCCATTGTCACTTACCGGATCGTATTTTCTGTCGTCATTCAAAATATGTTTACGAGAACGAGTTTTTATATGCAATAGAAAAAAAGCTTTTGTGACATCTTTCTTCTAAAAAAAAAAAAAATTAATCCGTTGTCACCAGCTGTATTGTGTTTGTCTAGCACAAACTGATATACTACCGGTGAGTCTTGCGCCACAGTTATACGTATCAAAATTTGTAACGCTGCATCAAATATATTAACTACAGTGTAGATTTAACTTCACAACAAATGTTTAATGCCTATGCTGTAATTACCAGGAGTGATACAGTATTTGTGTTTACTGAAGTTTACTTAGTTGTGTTTAAATCTACTGAAGCCACCGCTGAGTGCAAAATAAACTATAGATTTTTTACCATCAGTGTCTATGATACCAGACGTGAAAATAATTCTTCGTAATCTGACTTTGAAATGATTAGCATTGTGGTTCTGGAGCTTGCGGCGCAGTCGTGATGTGTCGCACATTGTGTTGATTACCTAAAGTGTGACTGACAAACTGTGTGTTAGAATTCCAGAAACTACTGATATCGTAGAGTTAAAGGCTAATATATTACGTGCTGTAACGACGATTTATAGAAGCAGAGTAATAGTGTCTACAGAAGAGTATGCAGAAATTACAATAATTATTTCCCAATAGAACCAACTTCTGTCATTCAATTTCAACAGAATGTCGAATATCATCTCTAGGGTAATGAAGCACTTACCGTAGGCTGACGACTAAAATGAGAAACGTAATATCTCGTAAGATCCAATAGAACACAACTTGGTGTTGCAGTGCGTCTCTGCCCGATAAATGTTATAACCTCCCTAAGGGCAGCTATTTCAATGCTACCATGAAGCTAATACCAGATATTTCAGCGCTTCCAAAAAATTAAGGGCAGATATTTAAACGCTATCACTAAGTTGGGGGCAGATATTTCAAGGCTACCATTAAAACTAAGGCTAACTATTTCAATGCTGTTGTTAAATTTAAGGCCTTTAGTAAGCTAACTACCGTCAGATATTTCACTGCTATCATTAAATTCTTGGGAAGAAATTTCAAAGCTACCATTTTAAACTAGGGGCGAATATATCAATATCATAGAGTGAAGGGTAGATATTTTAACGGCACTATTAAATTAAGAGCAAATATTTCAGTAATATTATTAAACTATGTGTAAATGCTACAATTACTGTTGATAATTCAGTGTAACTGTTAACTGTGCCATTATTTCGTTATTAAACTATCGTAACAAAATTGATTGGCCACCTTCTGGGACGGCCAATAATATCGCGATACAGTAGTGGAATCCAACCAGCTACAAACATAGGTATGTCCGTTAGGCAGCTACTCTTTGTATGAAAAAATGTAACATTAGGAGCGTAAATATCGTTGTATTGCTCGGAACTTAAATTTTGTAAATAATTTCCCCTGGCCAGGATGTAAATAATAAATTGCCCATTCCCTCTGCACTTTTTTTTTTGCTAAATAGTGAAGACTCGATGTGCATATCTTTAGACAGCTTTTTTCTTCAACAACGAAAAATAGATGCAAGATTTAAAATAACGGTATGGTTTTAAGAAGACATTTAATTTGAGAAAAGCATCTACTACTTATTATAACTAAGTTTTTTTTTAATTCAACAGCAGTTGTTTTGATTTGCTTTAAAGGAGGAAAATTTAATAAATAAAAGCACATCGATGAACAGAGTTTTTATTTCCAGTGTTTTGAGATTTAGAGCGACACTAATTTTTTTAACCAAACTTATATGTAGTGTACCTAACATGACAATCACATGTACATAGACACGTATTAAAACGTTGTAATTGGTAAACATTTTTTCACAATTTACATCATTGTGTCATGACGTCTATCTAGACTTAATTAAGGTATTCAAATGTCTTGAGAGTAAGCCCTTTTTCTAACCTCAACGGCTATTGCATTTTTTATCTACGTATTCTACTTCCGAAATACTATAGAAGCGATAACGTTTCCCGCACTTTCGCTAATATGTTTCTTCATTTTACGTCACTGAAAACGAAACTAATAATTTTAACCTTCAGCATTATCTCACTCAAGTTGTACCATTCGCTGTATGTTTTTTTCATAATCTTAGGGCATTCCTATAAATGAAACACGTACAACTTATGTTTTGGGTTGAGTGATTATTATACCCAGGCATGGCAGGCCTGGTGGGCTAAGTTACAACTTTCTGACAATATTATTTTAAGCGATTGATATTACCTAAAAATACCTTAGCGTCTGTTCTGTAAAGCGAAACAGGTTGAATGACATTCGGAAACTCCTGTACCAGGTGTAGCGATTAAGAGCCTTGACGGCTTGCAGTCACTTTTTTGGCCACAATGAAATTATAGCATTCCGAAGGTAAAATATCAACAACCTAAGAATTGAAGAAGTAAATCTATAAATTAATATGCCTTCCGGCATCATTTGACACTTAACAACTTAGTATTGAAAATTATTGCTGATAATACGAGATTTACAATCGGGTTTCGTAAGAAACAAAAAGGCGAATGGTTAGTAAGTGGAACATTTATTTGTTCTCACGTTGGACGGCTCCGCACTTTCGCTCTCAATCCTCCACCACTAAACAGTTGTAGCAGACTGAAGAGTACTTAATGCCCCATAGTAGAGAAATAAACTAGGGAAATTACCCAATTGCCGAATTAACTCTAATTCCGAACAAACAGTTATTATTTGCTGGGAATATTATTTTCACCTATCAAATGTAACTGTTTGTTCGGAAATAGAGTTAGTTCAGCAATTGGGTAACTCCCATATAATTCAGAACTACTGTAGATTTTGGAAGGTTTATAGTTCCTGAATCATATAAATTCACAAGAAAGTTTTTAAATCACATCCACTTATTACACTCATAATTATCACTGTCATGGTCATTCGATGACTGGAAAACCCCCAGTCAAGACAGAGCGAGGTGCACACGTGCACACACCACCCTTGCCTGTGGGTGACTGAGCCAGAGCTGAGGGTCACCTGCTGGAAGACCTCAGGTGTGAGTTACCCTCACACTCTTGTAGCTAATAACTCTTTGTGGAGCTGAACGGAACGCTTGTTCAGCCAAGGTCGCTTCAGCATCCGCGTTTAGATTTTGAAAATCTTGAAGAGTGTTGAAAATACCGAATAAATGTATCGTTTTTCAAGCAGTTAATTAGCTAATTAAAATTCACTTCGAAGGGCAAGGAACCTTCCATTACGGAAGTGGTACATAACGTAGATAATTAGTTAATTAGCATAAATTGTGTGTTATTATTGATAAATTCGTAGTAACAGTGCCGTATGCATGGCATGAATTATATTTTGTTCATGCTGTAATTGTATCAGCATGATAATTTAACATGATATAAATGGGATCTTTGCTTGTCTGTCTATCTTCTCTGTCAATTCAGGATAAAGGCTTCATACATATGCATATCGCATGATCAAATCTCATTTTAAACACAGAAGAATGGATAAGACTGAAATTAATGTTTATTCGAGTGGCTGTAGCTTATTCACGAAGAGTTTCCAATTTTCTTATACCTCTCTTTCTGTAGAAAACAAAACTATAGATGATAAAAGAAAAGGCAAGGAGAAGTCCGCTAAGCTTCTTAGGGGTATCTCTGTCGTTCTCTAAGTCAGGGGCTTAGTTTGTCAGAGCACCGATACAGCTCTGAAGCTCTAGGCAAGGATTTGCTAACGTTACAACATTGTAGGAAATATTATCTTGTAACTTACATGTTCTGCACTCCTAGAGAAAATGATCTATGAATCGCACGGTTTTAATTCTCTGTTAAACGTTATGCACGAGCTCCGGCGTCCGGCCAACATAAAAGAGCTCGCTGCATGCATCGTGGACTCTTACAGACAAAGGGGCGCTTGGGCTTTGTAAATGAACTTACGAGTGATAACTGTGAAATACAATACGGGCGGGCCGGATTTCACGAAAAATGACGTCTTCGGTAAATCTGTGTCCTCTTCGTAGCACTGAGCACTAATAAATTTATGATTATTAACGGTATGAGTACCACGCTCGGCTATCTGGCTGCAAAGGCATTTTTTCCATGGGAAAAGAACAGAACACAGAAACCTTATGGTAAAATGTCACAACCTGATATGAACAGCGTTAAGACGTGTGTTTAAATCCCCTGCTTCACTTTAATCGATAATAAAGCTATTAGGACATAAAGCAGAGTAGCAGATGTAGTTTAATATGATTGTTGATACACATTGATTTTCTGAAAGAGCACTTTGTCGTCTGATCAATAGGAAAATTTTGGTATTGAGCAAAAGTATGGTTTCCATGGAAGGCCGTGCTACCTCTCAAGTTGACAGGCTAAATTATTGTCCTCTACTACTGAAGGGAATAAAGGAAGAAAGAAAAATCAATCATTATGTATATCTCATCAGGATGCTGCGCCCATCATACCAAAGTCACAGCGCCCTGAAATTGTATATCGTAAATAATAACACGAGGAAAGAATTAGCTTTTAGTAGGTAGATTTACCCTTATTCTGGGCATAGTCCGCTTGTGAATAAATACGTGTGACAAGTAGTGCTACTTATGCAAAGAGATTCCTATTCCAATGAGTTCTTCTGAGGAGATGTGCATTTCTCTAGCTAGAAATCAAAAACCCTAAAAATAAACAAAAACCAAAAACATAAATAAATACAGGACGAAGGTCTTTGCCAAAGTGATAAACGTAATGCAATGGCCAGCTTAGTAAAGGTAAAGTCAAAGTCAACTTAGACCACACCCTCACCTGGAAAACTCACATGCACTGGTTTGTGCTGCGGGTATAGGCCCACTGGCCCTTGACGAGTAAGTGTAGTTGCAGTCGACCTCGGGTCTTTAAGAACTATGGTGCCACTTTGATGGAAGGAACAAATGACCTGAGACCCCCCATCACCCTCATCTCCGAGGAAGGCAGTTCCGCCGCGGCGCCGTTCATGCACACACAACTGCCGAGTCAGCACACCAAGATCTGCAATGAGCTCGCTGCCTGGCTGAGCATCGAACCGGCGAGCGATACAAGGTGTTAGAGTTGAGAACGGAAGCATGCTGCTACCGCGGCAGCAAAGTTAAATCTCAATGAAAGTTACTGTAGTATGTCAAAGTCAAGGATGTAGTCAAAGATGAAGAGAAGGGCGTAGACCTTGCGTATCTCGACTTTGAAAATGCTTTTAATAAAGTCCGCCATCAACGGCTAATGAAAAAATTGGAAGCCCAAGGTATCCAGGGAGCCTATTTACGATGGATCGGGGAATGGCTAACACGTCGGCAGCAGTGAGTGAAGCTTGAAGGAGAAACGAGCGACTGGATGCAGGTATCATACGGGGTTCCACAAGGAAGATGCTTGGCCCACTTCTGTTTTCAATTTACATCAATGATTTCGATCTTAACTCCGTAGTAAAATCAGCATATTTGCGGATGATGCTAAACTATGCCATCCTGCTACGAAAAGAGCCAAGCTCCAACAAGACCTTGACCACCTCATGGATTGGAGCACTAGGTGGCATACGAGTTTTAATGTCGACAAATGCTCAGTAATGCACGTAGGGCTAGTGAACCCTTCCACACCAAACTCCATTACAAATAAACGGGACGGAATTGGCTGCTGTCACCCAACAACGTGACTTGGGAATCACTATTACAAACAAACTACAACACAGTCAGCAAGTTGACACGAGTGTGAAAATGGCAAGCAGAGTACTGCGATTCAACAGGAGAAATTTTGAATACAAGTCCATGGACAACATCATTCCTTGTTCAAGGCGTTAGTGCGGCCACATTTAGAATTTGCTGTTTAATTCTGGTCGCCATATATGTGTAGAGATATCGATAACATGGAAAAAGTCCAACGCAGTGCAACGAAATTGATACCTCAACTGCGAAACAAGCCGTATGAGTGTCGCATAAAAGTACTGAGTGTGATCTCTCTCGGGCAAAGACGATTCAGGGGGCAACTAATAGAAACATTCAAGTATTTGAATGGCTTCAACAACGTACCTACAACGGGACTCTTTGAATGAGACCTTAATGATCGCTTGTGAAACAACGGTCAAAAAGCAAAGCATAAAGCTCGAAGAACGACCTTAAGTCAGCAGTTATTTCCGTACTTCATAGTCAGCATTTGGAATAGCCTCCCTTCCGATGTTGTTAGTGCGGAGTCAGTCAACGCGTTTAAAAATGGTCTTTACATACATTGGGAGAGACATCCTCCCCAGCTAAGAGCTCCTCCTCCAGGAGTCGCAAAAGGGCCAGAGCTTCCGAGGCCACCTTAATCCGTCCTCTTCTCTCTTCCGCTCCTACTACACAGTTTGACATCTTTAAGCTCCGCATATCAACGGCTGTTGATCGTGCTTGCGTGCTTTCATGATCGTTTCTTTGGCTGTTATTCTCTTCCCCCCTCGTTTTTTTTCTCTTCTTTTCCCCAGTCCTCTATATCCTATTAACATAATGGCAATAGCTCATAGAGGGCCGGGGCGTAAGTTCCGGTGTCGCTTTGGGAAGGGCCCTATTCATTGGTGTACTGCCACCTATCTAATCTAATCTACTGTACTGCTGTGGAAAGCAACACAGGTGCCATCAAGTTCAACTAAGCCCAATTGAGTTGAGTAGACTAGTGTTTTAGATAGATTGCATTGGTTTCATTGTGTTGAATCAAGGAGCAGGCGTTAACCTTTAATCAATCACTTGCCAACTTCTGAAAACTCTATCTTGCTCAGCAAAGTTTAAAGTCTATTAATTTCAGGCTTAATCGGGTCGCTTCTAGCACCCCTTTCAACAGAACCCAGAGCGAGGAAAGTAGCGCTTCTTTCTGTAATTTACAACAAATCGAGTCGATTTAGCCGAGCTGATTTGCTCTTGCCTTGCTAATCGATGATACCATACATGTACTGCGCTCATATCCAAGAAGCCATTCTTACTGCTGCTGATGATATTTCACCGGATGAAAAATCAACATTTCTTTATTAAGCCGAACATATTACTCGTAGCATTTCATTGACATGAAAAACTGAAAAAGAGTTATTTTTTATGAGACCTTTGTACTTCAGGGAAGTGCCCTTAAACTAGTAGTTTTTCTCCCTCTCCGCTTCTGATTATCTTCACGTCATAATTTATTAGTGACTTACGTACATAAAAGAGGCCCTGTGAATTCCCTATCGGCATTTCACAGGTAATTACGTAGAGAGTGGCATGTATGTAGAGAGTGGCATCTGTTAAGTCGAAAAAATTTCGCTAATGTTGCAACTGGGTAATTGCTTTTTGGTTGCTAATATGCAGCTACGTGCCATCTACGCGCGGCTTGCCAACAGTGTTGCTGTGCTACGTGTTTCCAAACTATTCCCAAGGAACATTGTGAGCGAATACGAAATTTACATATCATCTTCGCACGCACCGTATGTCCTCACCCCTGTGTACCATTTTATGCACGAATTTCATTGCTGATATACAGCCACGCGTGATACACATGAACAAAAAACATTTCTACTGTATAAATAAGAAGAGCAATATCTCTTATCGTAAAAGTGCAGTGAGAGCGAACGCTTCGAAAAATCGCTTCGACAAACATTGGGAGCTGAGCCCAACTACGAACTGCTCCTCCAAGAAGCATCAACTGCTAACACTTTACTTATCAAAGGCCGCTTTGTTCTATTACTGATCATACCCCGCATTACTTCATGTCTCCAAGTTTCCTCGGGTTTGCAATTATTTCGATATAACGGCAATGGCTCAGACAGGGCCGAAGCGTGAGCCTCGACTGCTCCTGGTCTGGCTATCTAACTTAATCTAACGGTTTCTGGGCTTCAGGTTGAAGAATTTGCAATTTGTTTCTTCTAAGCGTAAAATATACGGGGATAATAGATGCTTTTCATTACCTGGCATTACACCTACAGAAAAACTTCATGTTATTAATAGTTATACTCATCATCACTGAGCAGCTTCCTCATAACATCATGCTAAACTATCCTTTACGCTTACTTTATCTGTAAGATGGAATGATGACCTTTTCAAATGCATTCCATAAAACTGGAGCGATATTTGACCAGTTCTAGTCTCCTGCAGCAGCTAAAATTTTAAGGAAACTGGTATATTTTATAGTTTACTCAGCAGCAAACCTTTAAAAATTTTCGGCGAAACAACGCTAATTCTAATGATCCATAGTTGCAGAAGGTTTCTATGCACAAAATGTCTTCTCCAATTTGAACGAGTTTGTTAACTATGAACGTGGTGCTGATATGAACGCGGGGTTTCTTTTTATCAGATTGACATTTCAAATCCTGCGCAACACTTGCAAAAATTTGGGATGCATTCATAACGCTGCAAAAAGAATTTGATCTTTAGACAAATCAAAGTCGTTTGTTCTATTAACAGCAATGCCTCGGTACCTTTGAAAAAATCCCAATTTAACAGAAAAAATTCATTTGCTTATTGAATAACTCTGATGTGGGGAAAAAATGCGACCATACCTCTGATTATGGGCATTAACGGGCCGTGTGGCTCAGGTGGACCTTCGTGTGTACTTGATCTGAATACTTTCTGCGGCTCGCCAAGGTGTGTCTGGCTTAGTTGGGCAGGTGTTCACGTGGCTCTTGTTCAGCTGAACGGAAGTGTTCACTCAAGGCTGGACTAGCCAGATGAAATCTTGGCTACGTGACCTTAACACTTCAGTCAATATTTGACTTAGCAAAAGACAGCATTCCTGCAGTTTCATGGATTAACCCTTAAATGCCTGATTTAATAATAGCACACCCGTAGAAATAACACTATTGGTATATGTTGCATATATGGCACGCTATGCATTTAAGGGTTAAGTAACGGAAATAAATATCGGGCAAAGCTTGGCCCTAGGTACCCTCAATCACTTCTAAGAATCTTAGAATATGCCGGAATTCTATGCAACCTAATTTTAAATAGATTTTAACCTTCAGCAACTGCCACTGAAACAACAAAAAGTCAAATCTGAGGGTTGCCAGAGCTCAAATTTATTGCATACTGGAAAGTTCCGGTTATTACTGATTTCCTCAAAGTATTATACTTTTATGTGATCAGTATCTACCATGTCACCATAAGTATGTTTCCCCTATGAAATTTACCTCAAAAGCTTTGCATCTCGATTTTAAGTGCTTCCAGGGTAGTCGTACTGCTTTCGGCCAATTAATTTTTTTCTAATCCAAATTTAATGAAGAGCTGAAAAGCAAAAAACAGAACAAATTTCCCGACACATTGACATGTAATTAAATGGCGCTATCAATGGTAATGCTGATACTATATAAATTATGTCCACAGCCTCTAGAGAAGTACCATTCGCATTGGAACGCTCATATTTCACGTTCTCAAATAAACCTAAAACTCTTTTGACAATAAGCAGGGCCGTTGTCGCGTTAGTTGGGTGCAGTACCCGATGGTCAACATTCCATTGCAGGAGTGACCCTCGTGCTCTCTGAACTGAACTTCTTTCGCGCTACCATAGTAACCTTCGTTCATGCCTAGGTTCGAAAAGGAAAAAAGCGTATTTTATTAGCATAGTTTAAACTAAGCACAACAGCTACACCCTCATTCATGAGCGAAATTTTGAATAGTTTGTGTTAATATGACCAGATCCTTTCACCTTACTTGATGGAGGCATTTTCAAGAAGCTTATGCTTGAGTGAACTCCTCTGCAACCACTACCGGGCGCATCCCAGCAGCCTCTTTAAGGCACGTAAGCTATGCGGTTAGTAGCAGTCGCTGGAGATCGTAAATCTGCCGGAATATGAACATTGGGAATCTATAAACTTGATGGATATGCGTAAAGTAATGGGAATGATGATTGTTCATGTAGCTCCTTCCACAAAATGTGAATACATATCTCAAAACCATTGTGATTTTCCAAGTCTCCTTTGAAGCGTTCTCCCAACGACTATAATTTTGCCCTTTCAGGAAATACTGAAGATAAAATCGCTTCAATACCTTCTTTTGAACAGTATTCTTGAATTGCTCTAAGTAGTTCCCTGTTAAATAAATCAAAGACTTTTCAGTACCTTCTCAAAATTACTTTCATACCTCCTCCACTACCCATCTGTTTCAATGTACGGGTATACTGAAGCTGAAACTCTTGTACAACCCTAGTTTAAGATTCTACATGGCAACAGAAGCCGAGTTATCAAAATATGCATGCGGCCTTCGGCCCACCTCATAGCTTCAAAGTACACACCCTTGTAGAGAGCATCATTACGTAAATGCCGCTCCACAAGGGCAAACACAAACGACATTTCGAATGTGTTTTGCTATTTGTGAACTGAGGCCTTGTGAGGTGTTCAGGAGTCCCATACCGTTGCTTGACATTTGTTTTTTGCCCTAGGAAAATCGTCCACCAGGATGGTGTCGATGGCAACAGGTAGGCGGGAGAATAAGTGATGATAGAGCCTCTTCGACTATTTCATGAGCTGCTTATAAACAGTTGTTGTTACCTGGAGTTCGAAACAACAGATACCAAAGATGGTGCTGGGATTTACAGATGGTGTTTATAGGTAGCCGATTAAGGTAAACGGGTATAATTCAGCGATGATGGAAGAGAGGGTTTAATGGAACAGTTTTTATTACACTTTTGGAATAGATATTAGCGATATGACTGAGGATATGTAAATGCTGAAATGCAGAGGTTCACAGCACATTAGTATCTTCTGACTAAAAAAAATCAATGGGGATTACCCGAATCACCGAAACTCTGAATGAATAAGCATTATTGAACATAAGGTTTACATCGATTGTTAAAACTTTTTTGTTAAACCAAATGCTATTAACCAAAATAAGTATTGATGATGTTGAGACTTTCTGATATATTCCTCTTAGCTTTCTTCCAATTTAGAGTAACTCGGGTAGCAGGGGTGTCTGCTGCTAAATACAAGTGTTATAGTTATAGATAAAGAACTTATGATGAATGATCTGCAACAGAGGACAGTGGTTGAGGTACTTTTTTATCTTGGCTCTAGAAATTCCGCTATGCTGACTACATTTCTTTGAAAAAATTGCTCATTTTCAACAGTCGGTGTAAAGACGCTTCATGTACTTTTTAAAGCTGCAAGTTAATACATAATATAAGTAAATGAACCATTAGCGGACCACGTTGAATGCCAGAGTTTTCAGTAACACATCCAATGCTGCCGTAGGAAAATTCAAATAAATTGTCATATTGGTAACTAAGCCTGTTCAACCATAAAATTGCACTCCAAACAGCGGACATCCATCTCTATGTAGGTATATTTAGTATTATTCTTATGTTAGTACTAAGCATGAAAACCTCAGGATACTGTTTCCTAACCTTGTTGGACACAGTCTCCATATGAGAAATAAATGAGCTTATTATTATTATTATTATTATAGTAGAGAGAAGTTTAAGGCTATAAAATACGGATATTCTATGCAAATAGATAAATCTATTTTACAAAAGAAGAGTTTCGGAAAAAAAACATGGATGTGCACACGCCTATCCATTTCATACTTCTACTTAGCCCTGTCAGTTGGCTTCGAAACGTGTCATGGAGAAACGAGTCAGTCTACATTAACCTTGAAAGCCGGATATACTTCAAAATTTATCTCTGGCATTATAATTGAATTATGATCGCTTATTAAAAAATGCAATGGGTATCCGGCAATTGGTGCAGTAGAATTTTTGCAGGGAATTACACTCCGATGTATGAATCGTGCCCATTATCTCGAATTTGGGCTTCTCATGCCACTGTGGACGAAATTAGGGCGTGACGCGCTCGTCCCTGAGTCCATTGAACGATAATTGGACTTGGGGCTTCGTTTTGGACAGCGGAATGTGTAGATTGGAGTGATGGTAACAAACTGTGCAGAAGACCAATGGAAATTTATTTATTACCTCCGCCAAGGAGGTTATGTTTTCGTCGTGTTTGTCTGTCTGTCTGTCTCTTTGTCTCTCTGTCTGTCTGTCCCCAAGATAACTCAAAAAGTTATGAACCGATTTGGACGAAATTTACAGGGATTGTTAGGAGGAACAGATGATGAAATTTTGGTGAAGATATGTCCATCCGTTTGTTTGTTTGTTTCTTTGCCTGATATTTCTTAATGCCATAACTCAAAAAGGTATGGATGGATTACCATGAGTTGTTAGGTATATAACAAAGAGTAAATGACCAAATTTTGGTAATGATCCGTTTGTTCGTTCGTTCGTTTGTCACTGTTTTTAATTTTATGCTTGTTAGCACAATAACTCAAAAAATAATGAATGGATCTTTATGAAAT
>LQNS02277602.1:26583849-26595435 GCA_001587735.2 Parhyale hawaiensis | reverse complement strand
TAACAAAGAGTAAATGACCAAATTTTGGTAATGATCCGTTTGTTCGTTCGTTCGTTTGTCACTGTTTTTAATTTTATGCTTGTTAGCACAATAACTCAAAAAATAATGAATGGATCTTTATGAAATTTACAGGGGTTGCTAGTACAGATTGGTTTGTTCGTTTGACTCATGTTTGTCATAACGTTGTTAGCAGTATAACTCAAAAAGTTATGAACGGATCTTCAAGAAAATTGTACCAGCTGTTATTACTATCGAAAGGTACAAATGATTAGATTTTGGAGTTTATACAAAGAAAATTATGGTTTCAGAGTCAATTTTGCTATCGTTGCCTCGCTTGGCGGAGGTATGCGCTCTCAGAGTGCTCTAGTTATAGTACTATTTAATACGCTAACTCCTAAAATCTCCATGAAAATGTACATGCTCTACAGTCCGATATTTTCAACAAGGCTTGCGGAATGTTCTTGTATATGTCCCATGTAAAATGCAATGATTCAGACCCATTCCCAAGATTTTATGTCAAGCAATGTATTAATATTATGTAAATTTGCTTACGTTCACAAGCCAACACCGTGTGTTATAAGCTACAAACAAGTCAATTTTTTTTGCTATGCTGACAATGATTTATTCTTAAAAACAATTCAAATCATATTAAAACATGTTGTAGCAGTCATGTGTGTATATTAAGGCGTTTGTGTTCCCGACACTTAATTGGACCAATGTGTCTGCGGGGACATCGTTGCTAAAACAAGAACACATTCACGAAATGAGCAAGAAAGAAAAGAAAGAAAAATGAGGTGTCTAAATCAATTGCGTAAAACCGACTCGATAGAGTTAATCTAGACTGTTTTTTGCTGAATCTTTCAGTTCAGTTTATGTTGCACCTATAATACTGTGTACATCGTAAATAGCGCAATAAATTAATACTTGTTGCTGAGGTGACATAAGTAATTTCCGTCTCAATTACGTGACATATTAAAGTTTATCGATGAAATGAAAGTTGTAAGTTTTTATAAACAACTGAAATTCTCTCTCATGTAACAATTTCCCTGCTGATTTATTATTTATATTATTATAGGCTATATATTGATATAAACACAATATTTTGTGTATATATAATATATATGAGGAATTGAAAACTCCAGAAATGCTGAAAATCATAATAATGAAATTGCAGAGACAATCGAACTGGTAATTCGAGTAGCTAGTTCTCGCACACATGTCACGAACCACAAAAACATTCAATGTAGTATCATGCTGCACCTAGTGCTCGGCCAATTCTTCGTAACACTGTAATCTAGAAATCTTCTACTGCTTGAGCCCATTTGAGCTCAGGGCTACAATTAGCATATACCGTATTCCCTATGACGTCAGCACCGTTACACAATCCTTCATGCATATTTTAGCTAGACGCTAAGCAGGCGACAACACAACACGTTTACGACGCGTCTCAGCTGTCTCTGTAGTATGGGAAACCATGACCTCTGCCTTCCCAGGGTACTACTCTACAGACTTCCCTCTGCTCCACCGAGGCGATCAGTATCGTTCCGTGTAACTACTCTTACTGACAGGAATATATGGTGAGGAATGCTCTGGTCCTGTCACCCAGTCCTGCACCGCGATATTAAACTAGTTATTATTACTGAAGTATAATTTTAAAAGCCTAATATTTAACATAAATACCTGACATATAATTTAAAAAGTAGAAATGTAACCTCAAGAAAAACGCAAGAAAACACATAAAAACTCTGTTTGAATTAAATGACGGTTCTTCCATCATATTCTAGTTATTCAAGCTTGAGCTCTGAATGCTTAGATAGATATTTATCTTTAAAAAATTGAACTAAAACTTCCTTTTTCACATTTAGCACTCATTGATTTTATTTAAATGGCAGTTACTCTGAGTTCACCGTATATAGAGTAGTTCCATTGTTGATATGAAAGGGGCTGCTGTAAGTTACGTTCCGTCTATTAACTATAACAAATGTTTGCCATATAATCCTATACTTACTATGAGGAAGTTTCCCCACATATATAAATGGTCTTCGCGGTAAATTGTTCGGGAGATTATCAGCAGCAAAATTCGAGCTGATCTCAATTACTAGTACTATGAATAAGAGTTAAAATACGTAGATACATAATAATCGCCATTTATTCATCACCAATTACACTGCGTGTTTTAGGCTAAGTATTGACTCTATTTTATCAGTTTCCCATAAGCGGCTTATTTTAGTAAGCTTCAATATAATTGATTTCTTTTTGTGTACTTAGTTTCACCAAAACAGCTCAGCTTTATTTCATTTTTAATATTGTTTAGTTGGAGCTTTGCATCCTCTAGCATTACTTTTTATAATTATTGTTACTGTAACAACATCGGCGTAGCAATATTTTTTACTGGTTTTTCGTTTTACCAAAGGAATAAAGTTTTGCTCATCTTAACTATTTTTGTGCTGAACCAAGTAATGTCCTCTGCATTCATAATACCTATACATACTTTCGAAACTTTATTATTATTCCCATCAGATTCCAACATTTTATCTGGTCCCTATTAGGTAAACTACAGCGAGTTCAGTAATACACTTACTAATATCTATACTTGCACAGTAGTCAACAGCAGTTGCTCAAGGGTCAGGATGTCGCTCGCTACTGCCACGTGAAATTAAATTTACTGCACGATCGCACGATTAGCAGTCAACAGGTAGTACTCGATAACCAGTTCACATGTCCTCGACAGTTGTAAAAATGCCACTTGGCAGCCCATCTAAGCCACGATCTTATGGAGTCTTCAAAGAACCATTCAGTAGCTAGTCACTAGAGAAGTTCAATTAGACCGTATTCTTTGTAAAGCTATTTATCTAGGATCTGATGCAAGGTTATTGAGCTGGAGACCCATGCAGCACCGCCAGGTCATGGTCTGCGACGTGAGACTTCTCGTTGTGATAATTTACTTTATATAATAGCATTACAGGCTGATCTAGCGGCAGTCTATATAGGCGCTTCTCTACAACTGGCTGTATCGATTATAACTTAATTTTTGGTTCCAGTGATTATCAGGGTAAAATTTCTGAGCGCATAATTCGGACCTATGATAAATAACTTGTTTTTTAATAGTTAACCAGAGGAAACCAATATCCCTCCTCCACTACAGCTGCCCTTGGTGCACGGTGAACACACTCAACAGACATAGCCAAGAATTCTTAGCTAGAGTTTTACAAGTACGTTTTACAGCTGTAGTGGTCAATTTGTTGTGAGTTTAAACTATAAACGTTCTCTGCTGACAAGTTCGAAACAATTTGTATCCTTTGCTAGCATTTTTCGAGATTCGGAATCTTATATTTACTTTAATTATCAATATTCAAATAGAAATCTAGCTATTACGAATAATTTTTGCTTAACGGAAGACGCTGTAATTTGACTTACATTAGACTCTTCCATTGCATTGCACTCCCAGAAAATATAAATGTAAATCATGGCACAATTTCGGCACTAAAGATTGCAAGACATTTTTTGTTTATGAGAAAACAAGATTAGTTTCAGGTGCTCACAGTGAACAGAATGGAAAATTTTCAACAACGCTGGTTGGGATGTTCGTGAAAAATTGTTCCCAAAAGTAGACGAGTAAAACTGTAGAAATTGAAGCTGATGTGTTTTTATGCTCGTTCTTAATTAATTACCGTCGGTTGTTATCAGTTAGAAATGGCAACAAATGTAATTTTTTAAAATACTTGCTCTTTAATTCCATAGATGCAGTTGTAATGGATCGAAGTTACATGTTAAACTAGTGAACTTGAATGTTAATGTTACCGACTAAAAAATCAAGTTCTCATATCAAACTTCGTCTGTGAAATGTCGTTTAAGTTTGACGTGTCAGAGGAGAAAGAGATTGATACTCCTATTATCATTAAATTTGTTTGATTACCTGTCTAAATATTAACATCTGATTATACCAACCACCAGCTGCATACACCTCGCTTACACATCATATAACGTCAGACTGAAATTGTACGAAAATATAGGTTAGTAGATGGCTGTTTTGTTATTCAATTGTTTTAAGTTGAATTTGATTTAATTTCAACTACGCTTCTGTTATTCTGGACCAAAAATCGGATTCGTTGCAGAAGCTATACCCCGTAATTCAGCTTCTTCAGAAGCAGCGCCGCGGCGGCTTTTGAATTTCGTTAAGATTTCACGTTAAGCTTAAAGAGTAGACATCACATTTTTTAAAGAACAGACAGACGTACAAAGGCAACTCTGGGGTGAATGGCTTAAATTAAAACTACTTCATAGCTGAAAAAGATTTATTCTGTTCAAAATTAATTTTCAAAATTATACGAATTCACATTGCGTGATTCTGACGACGACATATCGCTGGCTGCAGTCAGTCGCTACTGCATTCACGTCTGCTTTTCGTTAATATTTCATCACAAATCGATTCAAAATTCATTTCATAGAGTACATCAACGGCCATATGGGAACGGCAATGAAAAATCAATACTAACGAGAGTGATGGGAGCGATTGTTGTATGGGTGTAATTACGTTATCAGAGATGTATTCTGTCTACTCTTTTCGATTGGGAGGTCATCAACACACTGTGTCCCCGGTGAATCGAAAACGAAATAATAGCGACCGATTCATTGGAACTGTGACAAGAACTGACAATTTCACAAGAGTTATAATAATCTCAGACTGAATTGAGAAAAAAATGAATTAAATAAGTAAAATGAATGTTATGAAGTAGTTATTGTCTTTCATATACAAACAAGAACTAAATTTTTGAACAATTATGTAGTTAGTTTTTGTAAATTCAACTACATATATTTTAAATAAGTCTTTAGTTGTAGTGAATTCAACTTCGGTCTCTGGAATTTAAACTTCACATAGTTTATTTTTATACAAACAAAAAGTAATTTTTTGAGACTTGCATAAATAGTCATTTTGTTGATTCTCCACTGCTCAGCAACTACATCGTATTCTTTCGCAACAGGAAGTATAGGGTATATGCCCCTCGACAGCCCTCATAGGGATTACACGTGACTCGTTTCACCCTATCTGACCAGCCCCGAATGTTAGGAAGAGACCAGCACACGACTTTTGAGTTAACGATGGACGTCCTACAAGAAATTTCTAGTAACAGACAGCGAAGCTCAACAGTCCCTTCCTGTTCATCCGTAACAAAGGAAACTTTTCGATAAAAGGATCTCCCAATTTGTGTCTTCCTCGTCAAACGTCGAACTGTTGGAAATTTCAGAGCTGAAGTTATGCGGAGCAGATGTTAAGCAATGCATTCTCCAATAAAATATATTGCATTTTCTAGAAACTCTTCTTTCTGATTACTATAAAAATTAATCGTTAATATACATCTCTGCATTATTCATGACTGCAGTTGTGACCAAACCACGAAAGATGCACTAAAATTTATTCTGATCTTAAAGAAGACAAAATCAAATTCCTTTCGGAGTTCCTCGATTGACGGTGGAAAAGAGATACACTATTTTCGATATCTTCAGAAACTTTTACCTTTCACTATATCACGAGATGGTAGGTTAATATTTTTTGCTACTATTACAATAGATATACCGGTCAATCTATAATTTGTTGAATTTTTATATGCATACATGTATACGTAATCGTAGAAAAGTGAATGAATACATAAGATCCTTAATTAAGAATCATTCTGATTCTGCGCGATTCATTAAAATGCTCCATCCTTATTGTCAAACAGTACATTATCAAACCAACAAATAAGCCCAGGCGTCTTCTAACAGTTATCTTGGGAAAACTAGAAGACAATGGTTCTCATTAACTTAATTTAGGTAAAAAACACTAACAGTGTTTTTCGCGTATCTTTCCTACAAGGAAGAGTACCGTTAGTCATTCATTTCCATTACCTTTCTCATCTTTCTGTCTTCCATAATTACAAAGCACGAATAAAAACTGGCTCCTTAATTGGCGAACAATAGGAAACAAAGGAAACAGTCTGGTGCCGCTGAGCTGCTATCGCGTGGATGACGCACGCGAGAGCTTTACGAGAAGCGCTGCTGCCGCCGCGTGAGACCCACGCGACTTTTTTGTCCCCTCGGTTGCCCCGCCCACCCGCCCGCCCTCCTGCTCGATCAGTCTGGCTACGCTCAGTACTTCCTGATACTCGAAAACAAAGATCGTTTTGGTGAAGGACTTCTGCTTACTATTTCGACTTACTTAATAGAGGGCAGAATTCGTTAAGCAAGAGGCTAGAAAAAATGGACCCTTAGCTTGTGCGTTCCATCGATTTGAAGTATAGTTAAGGCGGTATGCATCTCCTTGTCAAATTGACTTAGGTATATTTGGTAAATACGTGGGGCAGTAAGCAAAAAAGTACCATTGGTTTGCATCTTCCTCGTACTTGAAGCGGTGAGCGATCTTTCAGGTCATTATGAAGGTTACAAAATTAAGGTTTCTGAAGGAAACGAAGCCCGTTAATACGGTCAGGTCGTTTGACTTTAGGGTCCGGCGTAATTATCGCTGCTGGTGCGCTTCTTCGGGTCGCCATAGAGCTTAGAAATATTACAAATTGGTTGGCACGGCGACGGTCAAAGAGACAATTTTGCTTGCATGGATACATACATCAAATTATTACAGTTTTTTACGGAGGACAAAAATCTCTGAGTAGTAATAAAGTATGCTGAAATATGGTAATAAAAATAGGAAAAATAGGGCAAAAATCATATGAACCTTATTACGCAGCCGATTTTTATAACTCAGCATGTTAAATTGATATGAATCACCGTGCTCTTTAATTGTATATCTGTTGCGCGCGCTTGGTGGATTTGCGCGATCGATCGATCGCGCAAATCCACCAAACGCGCACAACATATCTACCAACATTACTTTATTGAAGTAAATCGTATCTATTTCTCTCTTGACTCGACACAGTGTGGTGTCTGCTACACACCGATGCTGACATTGCATGCAGTGTCATTCCTACGATAAGTGATGTAAAATTATTGACGCAGCAAATGGTTAATGCTTAATAGTTGCAGATAATTATGTAACAACTGGGGCTATGTTAAACAAAACTGCACGTGAACATGAAGGAGAAAGTTATATTTCTTTCCATTACATCTGGTAACACGGTTATATATATAGAGTTTGGAAGCTCGTGCTTTATTCGACCACTTATTTCGATATTAAAAAACAAAGATAGCGTGAGGAGAAAATAAAATTGTCATATGAAAATCACGAGCATCACGAATGTTCGAAGCCTTCTTCATGCAATTTTTTTTTCTGCATTGGCAATCATAAGAGGATATGTTGTTAAAAATGCGATATATATATATAGACAATAAATACAGTAATGAGATCGTTGCATGACGTCTGGACTCGTTCATTTTGATAATTTTGAAAGGCGCCTGCAAACTTATATTTATTTTGCCAAGCTTTCGGCACTTCTCAACTTGATGCCTTCGTCTTGGTAAAAATTTAGCAGTGCTGCGGAGCTACCACTCGACCAGTGCCGAAAGCCTGTCCAGATAAACATAAGTCTGGTGACGTCCTTTGATAATTATGAAAAAGTAAATGCAGTTTATACCAGTATGCGTCATCCTGCTGTATGCTGGTGACTTTTTCAACTCCTAGACATTTGAAATTGGATACTGTACCCAATTTTAGTGCACTTTGTTTAATTGATATTGTGAAGAGTTCATGTAATATTAGCGAAACCAAATTTTACGTATATTTATATTTTTTTATATGATTATGGCATGATTATCAGGCATCGCCGCCATTGGCAGACGGTGTCAGCAACTGGAGAATGCAGGCATAATTGCGCAACGGAAGCATCGAGGCAGTCATTGAACCAAAAGCAAGCTGCGCTGGCACTGAAAGCTCCTGCAAGGAAAAAGGGTATAACCTGACTTGTTAAAATTCGATGTGATTGGAGATAATGTATACGGCAAAACTTCCATTTCGAGAATTTGACTGCCAAATTGTATAGTGATAGCGACAGTGTAAGCAAAGAATATCGGTTCCAGCAACTCAACTGTGCATTTCATTTGTTTACTCATTTAAACTGGAACTTGATCTCCATAAAGCAGTGATAATGGTGCGTGTGCGGTCTGTAGGTTGTCGTCCATCTGGCCGTGGAGTGCGTACGATGTCCGTTGAACAGCAAAATGCGTTCATTTTTCATCTGGACTCTCTGTAAATAGCTAATGACGTACTATCTCCTAATATCAATTTGTCTTCACTAAAGAGAATCTCAAAACGACAAATTCAAAAAACTATTCAGGCCACCTTATTCCCGCTTCCCACAATATCCCAAAATACGAAATGTTCCAAGCGTCTCAATGAAAAAATGTTAAATGTTTGCCTAACCGAGAATACACTTAAATTCCTTCTAACATCGCTAAAAAATTTTTTTTTTCTGAGTTCAGATTCACGTAAAATTTAAAGAGTATTATTTGGAACTTCACCCATAGCCCTTTCTGGATAACTTACTAATAATATACGATTGGAAATAATTTCTTTTGGGGAGTTGGCCACAACTAACGCGTATTATCGAAAGACTAAGCAATTGTGACGAGCTATTTTTCTGAGAAAAAAACATTGCCCTCGGTTAACATATAAATCTTTCATCAGCGTATAATGAAAATTACAAACTTCGAAACAATTTCCTCTTTTGTGTAGCAGTCACAAAGCAAATTCTTGAAATTAAGGTGTCACTGAGATTAAAACATATGAAATAATGTCCTCCAGTGAGTTTCCCAACCAGCAATTTCTTGCTCGGAATATCTCATGCAGATTAGCAAGTTATGCTGCAACCCACCGCTCGTAGTTCCGCAGGCGGTGATTTTTTCAAGATAATTGCTCGCTATCTTATCGTTTTCGCCTGCTGACGCGACTGCCAGGGTGCTAGGCGCAGGCCGTCGTGCGCTTCCGCATAGCTTCTTAGTTTTGAATCTTAACGAAAAGGATCAAGTGCTTCCGCGAAGTGCTTGGGATACTAATGGCGCTAGAGATAAGGATACGGCCAGTTATAGAAATGGATTAGCCCCTTTGTGCCAAAATTAGGCATAAATTTCCGTAGAAATAGTACTACTTGTAATGCCTACGAATGTGCCTAGTACGTATGCACTAAACAGTTGAATCTTCATTGAAGGCCGGGGTGACATAGTGATATTAGTTTAGTGATTTAAACTGAGGCCACATGAAGTGGTTCTACTTGGTTGCTCTGTGCCACCACGCGGCACTTTGGCTATCAGTTTTCTTACGCTCTCAGTGGATTTCTTAATGCTGTCAACTTATAGAGAAACTGGCGTAAGACCATCCCGCGGTAGGAGCAAATTTCATCGCCGTCATTTTTCAAGGTCTGCTAATCCTAATTTTCTGGCATGGGCCACATCGATGACAGCCCACCAGACTTCCTGCAAAAAATCATGAACATAGTTAAACTCATTCTACTTGTTTTTTTTGGCTGGAGAACAAATTTCACCGCCGTCATTTTTATGGCCCGATATTCCCAGTTATTTTGCCATGTGTCACATCGAGGGCAACCCACCAAATTCCCTACTAAAAAAAATCATGAACATAGCTCAACTCCTTCAACCCCTTATTAGGTGGACAGA
The DNA here is from genome assembly GCA_001587735.2 of Parhyale hawaiensis. Taxonomy (NCBI): domain Eukaryota; kingdom Metazoa; phylum Arthropoda; class Malacostraca; order Amphipoda; family Hyalidae; genus Parhyale; species Parhyale hawaiensis. The sequence continues at coordinate 26,585,835 of LQNS02277602.1, read as the reverse complement.
CAAATATATATATAATTAAATCTTCAACGAAAACATTATCACCTCTCTCACTTTGTTCGCGGGTGATAAAAACTCTAACTCACCTCATCTAAAGGAGATTCATGTTAAAACTAAAATAGGTGCTGCAATTGAAATCAACGGGAACGTAAGGAAATCCCTAACTGACAAAACCTATTCGATCCTCAACTTATTTTAAAATTTTCCTGCAGCTCTTCCCTGCACTGTAATGTATGCAAATTATTCATTATTCCTACAGTAAATCATCGTCAGTTTCATAGAACTTCAATTTACATGCGGGTTTGCATGGTCAGTCATGACAAACAGGGTCGTTATGTTGATGGCAGCTTAATCAGCACAATCTCGCCAAGACTGGAGTTAATGTGAATTAGTAGAACGAACATAAACGGTATTGTTTTGCAACGCGGATATTAACAAAATTTTCAAAGTCAAAATGGCTTATGCTCGCAAAGGGCTTAGAGACACAGCAATTCCACGCCGCTTAAATGAGCTACCAGGCTCTATGGCAAATTGGGTACGACACCGGATTTTCCAACGTGGGTCACTGTAGCGCAAATAGCTAAAATAGTATCAGTGACATCAGAGTAATATTTCTCTATAGCAAATTTTGTTGTAGTACGATCTTCGTCAACTTTTCAAACTTTGGCTACCAAATTGTACAAGCGATCGACACGAGACAGATCTTTTGGGGAAAATTTTCCTTTTGGAATGGAAAAAAGTGTTTCTTGTATTCTCTAGTTACGATGAAGAAGTCTTAATGCACAGAGGTATGACGCTGAACAGTTTTGAATGGCGTCTTTTTACATTACATTCCATCAACGAGAGCTGCAAAATTAAAAAATTAAATGGCAACACTGACCATGCAGTAGCCACTTTTCAGAACATTAGAACTACTTCAAAACGAAAACCGCTATTCAAGCAGTATTCTTGACTGCCTCAAAAGTAAGCAAAAAAAAAAAAAAAAAAAGTCTTCAGGGCGGCTAAAATTTCTGTTTTGTTCAGTAGCTTTGTGTTAACGTGTCAAGTCCACCTTTTGCTAACAGTCTTCAAAGACTTTAACCCAAATATAAGTGAAGACTAACTTTTGTTTCTTAATTGAGACCCAAAATACTAGTACGCTATTTAATAAATACACTATATAGTTAAATAATACACTTTGGACATTTGTATAGTGTTTCGAATGTTAGCTCGCCTCCCACTCTAATGGTACAAAACCTTATAAACAGAGGCATGGGCCTGTTGGTCCGTCTGTTGCCAGTTATCTAATCTAATCTAAATATTCTATATTGTGAAGGAAAACTAGATAGAAAATAAAGAAATATAAAAAGAAATGTACCGGCAGATCCAAAATAGTCATAAAACAAAAGGATTTGGTCTGCAAAGAAATTCGAACAAAATACTATATCAAGGCAGAAATAAACAGTTACGATTCGTTGACTATCTAATTTGATGATAACAGTCATGAACTTCTCTTTGTTTTCGACCCGACTCGAGAATTTTATTGAAATTTTTTGGCGTACCAAATTTTCGTCCCTTTTACTTTTTCTATTATATTTATCATAATACTTTGACATTTGCACTTTTTCCAACACTCGCGCGCTGTAAAATAGAGTACTGGGCATAACATTGAAAATTGCAGGGGCGAATACGAACGCAGGCAGGCGAGCTATTGTGTCTCTTGACGTGAATACTAAGCATTCGATATGGGCACTGCTACCGCAGCGATACTCACCTTTCCCACAAACGGGGAGGTTCGAGAGGGCACAGGTCGTTGCATTAAAGCCCTCTGTCAATGGAACCACAGCTCTTGATGCTCCGTGGTTGACTGTAGTTATGTTACGGGGTATAGAATATAAGAGAGATATAGATATAATAAATGAATGATTACGAACGAATGAATGATCCAGTTGATCATTCTCGGAAAGTAGCACATGATAGAATTGTACCTATGAAAATAATATAGAAAGA
>LQNS02277602.1:26560945-26575596 GCA_001587735.2 Parhyale hawaiensis | reverse complement strand
CCGTATATGTTCGCATTCATTACGCGCAATATTATTAAAATTTGGTATTAACAGCACTCAGCCAAGCGTTCCAAGTGAAAATTTCTGCATGGTAACTTTCGTCCGAACATGGCTAATTTTTGTCAATTACTACAGGAGTAACAAGTGCGTTGAAGTCAGCGCGATGTACGGAGAGATCGAGTTACGTACGTAAGGTCAAGGCCGACAGCAACGTTCTTCTCAATATTGTCCGAAGCTCATTCAATACCTGGGAGGCGGAAACCTTGCATTATCAAGGGCAATTCGGTTCACACAGCGGACCAAACAGCAGATGCTTTTACGGATTTCAATTGTAACTCTTCTGTGGTTCAATATCGTTAAAATCTCTCTTCAACGGTTGAATAGCTACATTAAATTGTGTGGTTATCATCTTCAGCATCTCCTCTTCGTGGTTCACTCTGTTCAACGTCTTTTTCTTGTGGTTCAGCATCTTTTTATGGTTCATCAACTCTTTCCTGACGTTCAACGTCTATTTGAGGCTTGTGGCAGAAAACGAAGCTGCTGACCGTAGCGCGGGGTGAATGGGTATCGAGTCAAGTCTTCTCAGAAATAAATCGGTGGAAGAACGACTTACGGGGTGACACACGACTGTCAGAAAAAAGAAAAACGACTTCAGGTACGAGTTTTAACCATCGAATCGGCACCAGAAAGCTAGGAGCTGACGCAGTTGCGCAGAATTTCAGGAATGGCCCATGTTACATTTTTTACTACGAATTGATCAATTTGATCAACTGCGCCGCATTTTGTAAACAAACGGCGACTACATATAATCTTGGTCGCTGTTGAATACACTATCGCATCCGCGATTGCCGATAATTTTTTATATATTTATCACAAACTTCTAGAGTGAGGCCATAACACAGACAACAGTGGCTTTCTGAACAGACCTCGAGATTGTTCAACCATCGGACCATTCTCTCGTATGAATAGAACAGGAAAATTCGCGCAAAATATTCTACACACTTGCATCCCACGTACCACTGAACTGTGGCTCCATGAAGGGCCAGCGTTGTATTTCAACATTAGCCCACTGTTCATTTTTTGATAGCCGATCCAATGTTATTTCTCATTCTTGGACCAGCAGTGTCCATTAATGTTCAACCAACAAAGTTGATATCGTATCTCACCCTCATGACAATAGAACCATTGTGCACTTATGCTGATGTTGATTGAGCATAGAGCTTTGTTCTTCACATCAACGAGACAATCCATTTTGAACCTCACATAAATATACGAAATATTAACGATAGTGAATATACTTCCCTGTAAAATTATCAGGGCTTTATTAAAAGGTTGACATATGAATCCAACATGTTTTGATCATATTATATGCATTCTCTTTTGATATATGAATGTTTACTAATAGTTATTTCTACGTATCGTCGTTTCTAAATAGAAAGCCACTAAATGCTGGATCCATACCTGAAATTGGTATTGGCCCAATTTTGCTATCCATTATTATTCAGGTCGGTATATTATTTCTTGTCAAATAAATTTGACTAACTTCCAGAGACTTGTATAATGCACAAGTAAAACTGACAGCATGATTTGTTGGGATTTTTCATAAAGCGTTTCCCAAGAGTGAAGCAATATTTATCCTGCATTGCTTTACAATGAACAAATACTTCCGTCCTCACGGGTATTGGTACAACGTTGGACCAGTATAGTTGACAAGACCCCCAATATCCCAATATTTACACCACCTTATAACAAGGTGCCGACTAGAGGTTATTTCCCTGCCTAGGATGAGTTTCCTCACCCACAACTATTATGCGTATCGACCCTTTAAAAATGCGTGTGTTTGGTTATGAGTGCTGCAGTTGGCATTTTCATCACTAGCGTCTAATTTCATCAATATTACTAGAGTGTATGCGAGTGATCAATAATCTAGATCTAATTTAACCCAATGAATTCAGTGCCAGTCGCAGGGGATCGGCAGATATTGAGACGAAAAAAAAAAATAGAAATATGTACCGATGTTTTTGTATCTAAAAATACAATACAAAATACAATTGTCAAGTGCAGAGTGGTCGGCGGAAGTAAATTATATTATATTTCAGGGCTGATTGTACTGTTCGAAAACCAGGTGCTTGACTTGTATATTACTAAAAGACATACGACAGTTACTAACTGCCTGCTGTAGATGTAATTTAATTATCACTATTAATAGTTTCTTTTCTATGTACTTGAGGCATTTTTGATGTTCCAATCTTAGTGCATGCTCGATTGGGTGCTAAAATTAAGCTTTCGAAGCTTAGCTTATTGGAAATTTTAGCCAGACGCTTTGGCTTTTCCTATTTTAATCGCGTTGCAAGTGTCAGAAGCAACGCGACGATCGATGTTGGGCCGACTGTACAGTCCATTTTACAGAAGCAACGCGGCGATCGATGTTGGGCCGACTGTACCGTTCATTTTACAGAAGCAACGCGGCGATCGATGTTGGGTCGACTGCACAGTCCATTTTACAGAAGCAACGCGACGATCGCTGTTGGGTCGACTGTACAGTCCATTTTATAGAAGCAACGCGACGATTGATGTTGGGTCGACTGTACCGTTCATTTTACAGAAGCAACGCGGCGATCGATGTTGGGTCGACTGTACCGTTCATTTTACAGAAGCAACGCGACGATCGATGTTGGGCCAACTGTACCGTCCATTTTACAGAGAAGCGATCAAGCTTTGCAATTCGCCAAGCTAACCGAATGAGAGTAGTCAATGCTTGAAGCTCAATTCATCGGGTTCAAAGCCAGCGCACTTGTCTACAGCATAGGATAAGTCAAGTGCTTTATTTCAGCACCCATTCAAACATGCGCTTAATCAGTATCCAAATTGAGATGATCGATTAGCGCTTTTGATTTGCCAAATCAACGATTTTAGCTGTAATATGGAGATTTTTCTTTTTTATTTATTTATTTATTTTTTTTTGTTTTAGAAAAGGCTGCAATAGTAAATCAAAGTCAGAATTATTTTATGGTGTTTCAGATTGACCGCTTTTTGAATCAAACCAAACTAAGAACAACGATTAAAACTTACGTTGCAGAGCGAAGTAAGATTCATCGCACTCGGGAATAAAACTCATTCTGGATTACGATCAAGGGCATGTTTCATTGGGCGTCGAAATGAAGCACTCGATGCTTAACGTGTCCGAAACTGCACAGGTGCACTGGCTTCTACATGGTGAGCTGAGCATAAAACTTTAACCTTCAATCGGTAATCATTGAGACTAAAAAAAAACACATTTTTACTCGAGAAAATATAGTTTTCTAACGGACGGCCGAACAAAATCGCGTCGTTTCTAACACTTGAAGCTCGACACAAAATGGCAAAGCCAAACCTTCTGGTGGAGTTTCGGATAACCTACCGTCTGACCAATATCTTCATAGATGACCTCTTGCTGTTACTACCACTGCTCGCCTTTGCTTGGACCACTGCGATGATAACTTCCAGAGTATATAAGTAAACCAGAGTATATATCGGTAAATGCAATTCAAAAATGAGTTTTCCAGTACGAAATTGAGGATGGGGCAGCACTACAAAGAGGTCTGGCATCGCTTACCCGATGTGCATGGACAACAAACCTTGACAAGCATCGAACTTTCAGATCGACTTTCACCACTGACTACTTCCCCTCTTCCTCACAAAACGAGGTCTCCAAAGTTCTAAAATTAAGGCAAACGAAAACCTTGTTAGGTATACCCACTGGATGCGAAATAATAAATGATTATTATTATTATCCGATCACGCTGCTTCAATAGTGGCTGAAACTGTATGTTCGTATTGCAATAGCAAGTGCGTGAATTAACCTAATAATATATGATGTTGTTAAGCATATTCCTGACAACATTTGGAGAGATAAGGGGAGATTAACTATTGCTGCTTCTCAAATTCTTAAACACAGTCAGTGTAGGTCATATTTCAGTGATTTTTTTTCAACTGTGAGAACAGTGGCGCTCAATTCAAGCTCTCGGTAACATATTCTGTAGGTTTGGCCAATGGCGGTGCAAGTTTTGTCGTTTGCGCGCATTCGGCTCTGCAGTGCACTCCTGGCACTCGAGGAGAAAAAAGAAATAAAAATCTTACCCTCCAGTTAGCAAGGCGTCGCTTGGAGCTGACTTCTTCCATGTCTACTGCAGCAGTTGTCCAGTACTGAAGCATCTGATAGCCATGACAAAGATTATATAGCGGTGTACGATTCTACAAGGTAATTTCATGAATAGATATAGCGGCCTACAGTTCTATAGGCAATTTTCATGAGTAGAGCAAGGCAACATCTGACCATTAGGACAAGACCGTGGCATTGAGCGGCGTGTGTAGGTCAAATGCATTAGCAAGAGATCGAGGTAGACGCAAGGACAGCAGCTGTCCGGTCACGAAAGTATTTATTTATTTGTTTCCCCACCTCTACAAAAGAAAAATCGAAAGATATTTTTTTTTCAAATTTTTAACGAGAATCATCTCTGTTATAAATTCTACACTCTGGAGCTGGATTCTGGAGCTCGGGGCCAAGATAGTCAGAGGGTGCTATTAGTTCACCTTTTCTCTCACAGCGTGGTCTATGTAGAACTTGTCAAGCAGGTAAGAGCTGGTAAAGAGTACAGTTGATGGCTACGTTCATACTTGCTCACAAAATTGTACAACATTCGTACCCTTAAGAGTGTCCGGGCGCAGGGCCCCCCTGTGCGGCATTCAAATCCCATTTTTGCTCTTTCCATTCTGGGTTTGTCTTAAATCTGCTATCAACTGCTTAAGCCGCAGAGAAACTTTGAATTTACCGATATCTTACCGCTAGTCTCAGTAAATCTAAATTCTCCAGTTTCGATCCTAGAGGGGGATTAGTTAAAATCTTTAAAAGTGTAAGTGGTGCATATGGGTCCAGTTTCTATCTGTATGTTGCTACAATGCTGTGAACATTATTCATGAGTTTTCTTACTTATTGTCTTATTTATTTGCTCATTTCCACATTGAATCTTCGCTTTAGGAGAGAAAAAAATTCTAGCGTTAAGACTTAATTCGATTGTATCCATAATACGGATGATGAACGTGAGCTCGGCTGCATGAACGTCTAAGTTAAATTTAAAGGTGATACGGGAAATACAATTAGACTACGTCACTTAGGTATACCGGTTGCTGCGTAATTCGATGCACATATTTTAACCCTATATAGGAAAACGTGAAATAAAACGATCTTCATGAGCGACAAAACCCTCAAAACTCCTTCGTTTTCGAGACATGACGACCTGAAGTACGTAAAGGTTGCCCGTAGGAATAACCTTGCAATGCAGTCATCGAATAGAATCTAACTACTTAAGCAAGCTGCTGGCACGTGTTTTACACACCTAATGCCATAGACCACACCATACACAGCCATGCATTGACTGGACACTGCATGGCCCCTAAGGCAGATTTCGGTCCCGCAATTGGGCCTGACTGCACGGTGCCGCAGACACCTTTTATATGTTCTCCCATTACTTTGTCATACTTTCTTTAGGCTATCTGACTCGATCCTTTTGCATTTAGTAATGACTGGGACACCTGCACATACTTGTAAAACTTCTATACTCACAAATTCACAAAAATATTAAGGCTTGAAGTGTAATTACATAAAGCTACTGCATGCAAATAACATCTTTTCATATTTGGAGTAAAGTAAAAAGTATTTCGCTATTGTGAAAAACTAAACTGCAATCGACGGCTTATCCGTCTGGGAGCTCAAGCATTTAACTGCGTGGATAACTCAACACGTCTCCCTAGTAGCGCACTTGCACCCCTTGCTGCAATTCAGGGTTCACGAGTAATAAGCTATAAAACCTCATTAGTTTATTGGCTACTTTGTGCTATGCACCTCAGTGGTGACTAACTATTACTAACTATTCGGCCTCACCCAGCCTCAATTGTAAGAACTGAAAAAATTTCCACAAGTATTAAAAGTAATGGTGCACTAATGTACCTGTTAATTATCAATAAATCAAACACAAGTAATAAGTGTGCTTGTATAATTATGTATCAATGAACAGAAGTACTAACAGTCAAAGCTTTGTTGATTTTGAACTAATTTATACAATTACAAAGAGCACCGACCGAATACCTCGTAGTCGGGCCCATAAGAGACCACAAAAGGCCATCTACAGCTAAACTAATGATTTCAATTCTTATTAACGCAATACTAACTTGAACTATCAACGAATTGGAAAATCTGAACAAATGTACAATAGACGGCGCCACGTTAGGTCGCTGCAAAGTTAATCTCGAGTAATCATGAATAAAAGCAAATAAGCAGGCAAGCAAGCCGAGCAGAGGTTCCTTAGGCGTCGCGGACCGAGGTACCGGTCCCAAACCCAACGGGGTCAAAATACTGGCTTAGCGACGTCACTTAGCTGTCGTGTGATAGGTTGTAAATACGCTGAGAATTAACGCAGCGTATTCCAGGGACCTCAAATACATACATACAATACAGCAGTTTGTGGATTTTCAACCATTTTCCTGAATGAGTCCAGGAAATAAAATTTACAGTGAAAAAGCAAGGTGTCACATCCTAAAAGTTACAGGTTTATACTTCACAAACAAGTCAGTGTAGTAAAAATATTCATGTCACGTAATAAATCTGGTTCAAAATAGAATTAGAATTGGAGGGTCTAGCAAGGCCCTGAATAGTGAGTTGATCAGGCACTTGGCATAGATATTGATCTAGTTCTGATTTGCAGGCTCCTATGTAGGGGTTGGCAGTAGTGTACATCTTTCTAATATTTAAAGGTATGGCATTGAAGAGACTTGGACCTCTATACAAAACTAAATGGCTTTGAATAGTTCTAGAACAATTCTTCTGAAAGTTAGAAGGGACCGATCCAGTACATGTTATGCCTCTTCTTTGATTGTAATTGAAAGTTAGGCCAGGGTTTTGAATCAAATTGTGGAGACATTTGAACACATATATTATATTGTACGTCTTCATTCTCCTCCGTACACTGAAAAGTTTCAAGTATTTAAGTCTGTTCCAGTAGTTCACGTAACTCGTACAACTTGTTTCTCTATAGTGAGGCCGTCAACTTGCTTTTCAAAAGAGTACGTACGCCAAGGATTTGCCAGGAACTGGTTTAATCGGTTGGAACCCTCAGGCGCTAGCTCCAGATACTATAACGATAGCTGCATGTAAGAGTTAAATAGGATTGTAACATCTATTGATAATAGATGCGGCAGCTGCTCAACCAGAGTATTAAACAGGTATAGGCCGTCACTCTAATTTAGTAATGAATTAGAACAAATGAAATTTTATTCAGTTATTTACTGAGCAACGTAGTTCTGATCTAGTCAGTTCTTTGAGTAGGTATGATCCAAGAAATTTAGTAATAGAAAACATATCATTTAGGTATTCCATATAATCTCACAATTATCTAAGCCATTTGCTACTTTATGGAATGGTTTGTTGGTAATGGGAGAAAATATAGTCATCTCGCACCTTGGTTAGCCGTAATCAAATTATGTAAGTTAGGCACGGCCAATGGAGGTAGAACAAGGGCAGCAGAAGACAGACAGACAACGATGGGGCACGGCAACCCTCACTCAAAGGTACTGCGAGATTCGAAAGAAACAATTATTATATTAGTAAACCAGCCTAACGTTGTCCACGGCAATTGCAGTTTCAAGAGTGAAGGTGAGATAAGTTTTATGGCAATGAATTAACTTACTTGAATTTGAGTATATAGGAGTATAAACACACCTTGTGTTTGGTAGCAGAAGTGCTGCGGAAGCAGTTTTTTGAGAGGAATATAAAGCAAGTTACGTTAATTGAACGGTGTACAGCGAGTTAATTAGGTAAGAAAAGTAATAGAGAGAAGACATCGAGAAAAGCGCTAGCGGAAGAATGACATTACAGCTCGTACGGAATAATTGATGCAACGAAACTAGTCAACTCAGTTTATTGCGGGAAGTGTTTCAAAACGACAACCTAACCCTAGTTAATTGCTGGCCACGTTCTACTGACTAATTATTTTAGGGACGGTCGGACAGCAACTCATACTAAAAGATAGAATAGACCAAAAAGAGGAAGTAGAAGATAGCCTAGATTGCTGCTGCGATGACAGTGCCGAGTACATCCTTTAGCTGGAGCAGTGTATCGGAGAATACATGGGCGTCAACGGGCCGTGGGCAGAGTGCTACCCGGCCGAGCTATCGTCGTTCACGACGAATTTGTGTGCGTGTTTGTGTACGCAGATCGTGTGCGTTTGGGCGGCGTTCAAGTTGGTGCGCCGCGCTGCTCGCTGTATCGCTGATTAAGTTAGGTTAGGTAAGGGTGGGCTAGATAACATTAGGTTAGGTTGGGTTAGGTTGGGTTAGGTTGGGTTAGGCTGGGTTAGGTTAGTTAAGGTTAGGTTAGAAGCTTAGATAAGGAGGTTAGGTTATATAAGGGTAGGTTAGGTTAGGCTAGGTCAGGTTAGCCAAAGTAGTGTTTATTTTAGTGGTGGCGCGCGCAGCAAAGCTTACTTGAACGCGCAATCGTTGTGATCGACGATAGTACTACCCGGCCACAAACTCTACGGGCTACAACGCTGCACTAAAGGCTTATAACAGTTACTACATCTGCCCAACTATCGGAAGACACTACCGGTTTCTCGGCAGTTCGGTCCAATATTAACTGCTGCAGCATTGGAATGCAGCCTGTTAAATTTTTCACACTACAGTTAGCATTATGAAATCTCCTGTTCTAAAACAGAAGCTTCTCAAATTCGTGGTATGCTCAATTTGGATTGAAACGCCAAGTACACTGCTGATGGAAATGTTAGTAAAATTTATTTCATATATGGGCTGAGTAATATAATCAGAACAGACAGCAAAACTGAAGGGTAAGTTGAAGCATCTTGCAGCCATGATGTGATGAAGCCTAGACAACAGTGAAATGATGAAGCAATGGCTGCCATGAAGTGATCTGACATTGGAAGCCGTGAAGTGATGTAGCATTGGCGGCCATGAAGTGATCTGAATGATAAAGTACTGGCCGCCATGAAGTGATGTAGCTTTGGCAGCTGTTGAATGATATATCACTGGCAGCCCTAACGGGATGTAATGTGAGCCACTGTGAAGTGATTTAACTCCGTCAACTTTGAAGTGATTTAACTTAGGCAACCATGAAGTGATAAAACCAAGTAATCCATTAAATGATATTATATTGGCAATTATGAAGTGATGTAACGTGAGCACCCATGAAATGGTGTATTCTAGGCACTCAAAAAGTGATGCAACATAGGAAACCATGAAGTGTTATAACGTAGGCAACCACGAAGTGGTGTAATATACCGAGGCAGTTATGTAAATGATGTTGACAATCACGATTTGCAGCTACCTTTGTATCTTCATCTCATAGTTGAATATGTATTTTTTTGTTCATTGCTACCAATATAGTATTACTGTGGTTTTAGGCCTAATTAATTTATTCCACATTACTGGGTTTTTAACCTTCGTTTTGTTGCGGTTATTGGTATGAGGTAGACTGAAAGCTCTACATACATCAATTTCGGAGGTTATTGCTTCAAATCCGTCATTGGAAGAACGCAATTGTATGTGATATTGAAGTACATTACGTTTAGTATCTATGTGCCACGTTGTTCTATAAATTTTAATATTACTAGAAATTATGATGGATTTTCAATCATTTTTGGTGTACGAAGGTAGGGTATAAATCGCCTACTGAATATATATGATTGTGAAATTAAGAGTTCTTGCTCTGCAACGCATTCCTTATGGTACGACGAAGAAATTAATCTTTGTTTGAGGTCTCTGTGATTATTACAACTCATTGTATTAACACTTACGTAAATCGGCCTCTAGGCCCAATTGCGAGAGGCCCGGTTTCAGTGTCCTGTCAATGTATAGAGTGGTCTATGCTAATACTTTCAGATTCTTCTTTTGGTATGCTAAAGTGGACGCCAGCAGCCTGCCTAAGAAGTTAGATCTTACTCGATGGCTGTATTGTAAGCCTATTGCTACGGGAAACCTTTAAGTATTTCCAGTGGTCATTTCTCGAAAACGGAGTTTTGTGGTTTTTGTCACTCCTGAAACTCGTTTTTCTTGCGTTTTCTATCTATGGTTAAAATATGTGCATCGAATAGCACAACGCCCTGTAAATATTTCCCTTGCTTACAGGTAGAATGAGTGTTGACTATTGCTTTGAGAAGCAAAGAAGCTGGTAATAGTGATCCATACGGCAGGAGTGAACGGTCAAATAGCGTGTGGTCCCTGACCAGCAAAATAACACTTTTTTTCGTGAAAGCAAAGAAAATGGCGACCCAACGAGTCACAGACAGTCTAGTATACTTATAAAACTCCGATGATCTTGTCTGCGTGCTTGCATATTTGCTGGTTTGTATGTCACGGTGTACACAATCTTCGCTATCATACTTAGCATACACTAGAGTGCATAAGCTGTCAAAAATGACAGCGAAGAATTTGAGGTGACCCTTCATAATCGATCATACTTTCGTTAATACAGGGCTAACTTAAAAGATCAGAGACAGGAGCGCTCACGGCTTCATAATTACTGGGCATTGAAACTCTTCGTTTCTTTCTTTGACTTAGAGAAAATGAACTACTTCTTGCAGGTACTTCAACCACACTCAAAATAATGGTTTCGATTAGTATCATGGATATACCTAGATATCTGGATATCATATTTTTCCAATGGCTTATGCTTAGCGAAAGCTGTTTCGTTGATAATTGCGTTAAAGTTAGTAGCTTACATTTAACGTTTGTGTGCACCACTTTAACCCCGCTAAAGCTGAGGCGGTGGCTTATAGCCTAGCATGGCTTATAGCCTAGCAGGTCAATTTATAAATGTCGCGTATAATGAGAAACGTTCCAGTTGTCTGAAAGAAATGTTTCTGTAATCGATATAACAACTTGACTTTTTTGACCACTGAAAATGAAATTATATCTTCGTGAAGTTAAACTCACTTAAAATAAAGAGAAATATTCGAAACTCTCCTCTTGGTATCAGCTACAATATCCTCCTGTGGCGGCTGAGTTTTATGAAATTACTTGTTGGGCAGTGAAGAATGCGCAAGTCGTAACAGTGCCTGGGAGAGTGTAATGAGAAGAACCGGACTTAGTTCCGCGGCTTTTTCGGAGGCGGTTGTGGCGGCGGTCATTAATTGCAGCTGTCGTGAACGAAACCTGTTCAAGCTTTCCTAACCTGTAACTATTCTGAAACGTGCCTCGTCTAAAATTATTCTAACTTTACGCCCTTGACCTTACCCTAACAGACCTAACAGTGATCGCGAGAATCGCCACAGAGAGGACCGCTTTCTAAGTTGCGCATCACGTGGTCTACCCGAGATTCAGAAGTGTCTGAGAAGTTAGGTTAAGAACCTATTTTTGCTGAATCGAACCTAACCTAAAATGTACGTGTTAACCCTCAGCAAGATGTAAGAAAGACCTTCCCGCTGTGGTTCATGCACTAAAACATGTCCGATACATGTGGTGAGCGGTGAGGTATATGATGGTTTGATCAGGCAGAGAAGTGAGTTATTAACGTCTTAGTCTGTGTATTTCATTGCTTACGCATCATACGATTGCATTGCTTAGAGAAGCCCCACGCTGCCAGGATCGTGCAGTTTATAGCTGCTCCACACACTGGATGGTGTAAAAGTCACTTAATATCGTCATACATTTCAATATAGGCTAGTGTAGCGCTATAGCAACGAGGATTATTATGTTCATACTATATATGTACAGTCTTTGATTTGATAAGTGTATATAAGAGCTGGGCAGTTGCGGCCACCGCCCTGCGGAACATCCACAGGAGCAAACTAGAACGCCGTGTGGCGTAAAAACATCACCCGCGGTGGGGGCAAATTCAACTCAGTTATTTTTACTGACCAGCTTATCCTAGTTTCTAATATAGATGCTTTGTCCAACAAGGTTAAGACACAGCACTTTGTCACGATTTCTTAATAATAGCATAGGAAAAAATAGAATACTTCGTGGCACAAGACAATCTGCCGCGGGACGGGTAAATTCAACGCTATAATTTTTTATGGCCAGCTAGGCCTAGTTTTTTTTAACATGGGTCACATCTAGGTCAACCCACCAAACTCCCTGCAAAAAATTATGAATATTGCTTACTCTTTCGACGACTTATTGGGGTGGACAGACAAGTATATATACTAAAATCTTCAACAAAAACATTGTCACCTCTCTCACTTCGTTCGCGGATGATAAGAAGACTGCAAATGCTAATTTACATCCGTTTATACATCTCTGGCTGGGCCTCATGTTCCACTGCTCATTTATTCTGTACACATTGCGTTGAAATTGTTTGAGGATCAATATAGAGCTAGTCCCCCCTCAAATGCAGAAAATTAGATTTGATAGAAAACGTGAAGCGCCTCGAGGTGTAACGTCGTTGGGGTGACTGATTATACTTTACATCGATGGAGACGCACGTCCAGTAGTAAATATGTCCCCAGATAAAAAAAGAAGCTTCGAAAATGGTCCAGTAGCAGAATGCGGAGTGGTGGAGCTGCGATGCAGGTTACGGCTGGTTGACGGTCTGATGGTTACAGTGGAAAAATTTATGATCAATAGCTATAACTAGGTATATAGTTGACACAGAGGGAAAGTGTTATGTTACCCACGTCAGTTGAGGCAGTTTAATCATTAAATTTATCTTGTTTGATGCTACAACCGCCACGAACTTCTGACTGGCCACTTTAGATTAAGTTTCGGGCGGTAATGGGTAACCGCTTGCGTGTGAGATGGCTAAAATTACACAATGTATTGGCTTAGACAAAGCTAATCACATTAGATTGCCTTGACTACAATATGTGAATAAAAAAGGTCTTTACCGGGACCACACAACTCAATCGAATGCTGAACTTACGAGCAGGCATTCAGTTAGCACGCTGTCCCGGTATACTGTCAAACTCTGTTGCATAGATACGGTACAGTGAACGGCGTGCGAGCTGAACGTTAAACAGAGGTTGAGCGTACAACTGTACAGTTTAACCCCGGAATCAAGTATAATATTCGGTCCGCGTTAGTTGAAGCTTATTGGGTGAATGAATATTTATGGCGAGTTTCATCATCAGCAGCACATCACTATTACAAAACATTGCTCTAACCAACATATTGTGGAAATATTTTGAACCGCTTTGCTTTATTACCCAATCGGAAAAAATAAGAAAGTTTCATGTTTTAGATTTTAGGCTCAAAGTAACAGGTTTTTCAAGTCACTGCAATAGATGCTTTTTTTTTTTTTTTTTTTTTTTTTGTCTTTTATGCTCCACCACTCTGAGCTCGATCGCTGTTTAAATGCAAAACCAGTCAAGCTATACTTATTGACAGGAATGAATGGTACAGGTTACGGAGCGCAGATTATCATGAGTGAGACTAGAATTAAGGGACACCCAAGAGTAAAGCGCTCTTACCGTAGTGCTGGCAACCAAACTTAATTACCTCCGCCAAGGGGGTAATGTCTTTTCGAGTTTGTCTGCCTATCAGTTTGTTTGTCATCATGATAACTAAAAAAGCTGTGGATGGATTTGAACGTAATTTTCTGGAATTATTAGGCGTGTTAAGAGTAACAGATGATTAACTTTCGGTGAAGATCCGTTCAACCGTTTGTTTGTCTGCCACGTTTTTCTTAGTATCAATAGTCAGAAATTTAAAGGGAATTTTAAAAAAATTTTCACGAGTTTTTAGGTATATCATGAAAAATAAATGACCAAATTTTGGTGATAAACGACTGATCTGTTTGTAGGTTTGACTAATGTTTGTCAGTAACATAACTAAAAAAAGTTATAAATATTATTATGAATATTACAGATAGCTATTTTCATTGTCAGCTAGTAGAAATGACCATATTTTGTTACTGATATAAAGTAAATTGTAATTTCAAATCTAACATGATAATTTGGTTAACGCTGCATTGCTTGTCGGAAGCATGAACTCAGAGAGTGCTCTAGTTTATACATATCATGGTTAGATAAGAAGTGTTTATCTTAAAGTATGTGTATACCTGCGTTTGTCTGTATCTATTTTCATTCTCAAAAAAAAGAAGAAAAAAGAATTCAAGCTTATGGCTATATCAAGGGGAGCCTGTCCGTATCAGGAATGGATTCAAATGATTACTGGAGAGCACCCTGAGAGTGCAAGCCTCCGGAAAGCAAGGTAACGATAACGTAAAACTTAAATTGGTTCTGAAACCATGATTTCCTTTGTGTCAAAACGAAAATCTAATCATTTATTAACAGTTTCTGTAATTTTCGTGAAGATCCTGTCAAAACATTTTGAGTTGAATTTAATCATTATGATTTTTAACATACTAACAAGTCCTGTAAATTTCATAAAGATCCATCCCTAAATTTTTGAGTAATTGTGCTAACAAGCATAACATCAAATAGAGCG
The DNA here is from genome assembly GCA_001587735.2 of Parhyale hawaiensis. NCBI lineage: Eukaryota > Metazoa > Arthropoda > Malacostraca > Amphipoda > Hyalidae > Parhyale > Parhyale hawaiensis. The sequence goes on along the minus strand of LQNS02277602.1, from coordinate 26,561,163 downwards.
ACGACCACACGAACAAACCAACAGATCATTACAAAAACTTGGTCATTTACTCATCGCATTATGCCTCATAACTCATGTAAATGTCATGTCATGTCATGTCTCCAAGCATTGACAGCACGCAGAACCATCATAGCAGTGCCAAGCAATAAGGGGTAAGAAGAGAATCGCTCCATTTGTATCAGTGGAGGCAGGACAGCGGTGGAACCCACAATTCTGCC